>VZTM01037995.1:538236-658462 GCA_013400555.1 Jacana jacana
CGGGCAGGGTCGCCGCCACCGCAAGCCGAGCAGCCCCGGCACCCCCGGGGTGTGTCCCCGGTTTGGAGCCGGGGCGGGAGCGTTGGGTCCGGTTGGTTTCGGTGTTGGAGGGGCGGGTGAAGCCGGAGAATCGATGCCGCTTTGAGCACCGCTGCCGGGGCGCTCAGCTTGGTGGTACCCAGGGTTCCAGCACCGGCTCCGGCAGCAGCAGGGCTTCAGCATCCCCTTCAGTCAAAGCGCTCGGGTGCTTCAGGAGCTGCAGCTCTTTTTTAAGCCGCTGGTACCTTAAAACGTTCTCTTTGGGCTCCTTCCTACCCGAGAGCTCTCTTCCCATTTTTCTTACTGATACCAGAGCCCATTATGCTAGTTCCCACAGGGGCTTTGCTCGGGGATGTGTGTGAACACACAGCCGAGATGCCTGAGGAGTCCTGCCCGAGTCCTTTCAGCTGGCAGGGTAACATCTCTCTTTACAGAGCCACATTTTTCTAACAACAAACTAAAAATAACTGTGCTAAAACTAGCACTTTCCTCATTTAAGATGTGGTCCCCAAACGGCTGTGCACAGGCCTTCTGGGAGCAACTGCTACAGCCACGGCTGCTCCTCCTGCGTGCCCAGCTACAGCAGCTCCTCCAGGCCCAGGGCTGCCAGCACCCAGTGTCTCCTGGAGTGTCCTGGGAGCACATCCCGTGGCACCCAGGCTTCTGCAGTCGCTCACGGTACTGGCAGGGGAAGGAGGGATGCCATAGATGCCTCTCTTCTCTATTTCCTTTGATTTCTGACAGTTGTAACATCCCTTACGGTCTGGAGAGGTCTGTGTTGTGTTTTCTTCTAACCTCTGTTTTCTTCTAACCTTGAACAAGAGTGGTTACAGGCATGGTGGTGTAGATAGCAGCAAGGAGAGGCAGGCTCAGAGTTCAGGCATAACTTCACAAGACGCTGCGGTGCATCTCAGGGAAGATTTTGGACCTGAGGAGGCTGAGAAGGGTGGCTCTGCCAGAGAGCTCTGGTTCTCCAGAGCTTGCTTGTGTGGCCTGAGGAAATAAATGGGGAGTTGTGCCTCCCAGTTCCAGCTACTGGGGTTAAAATACCATGTGTTAAAATACCTGTGCTGTTATAGTACCGTGCAAGACAGCCAGTAGCAGAGTCTTGCATACCACCAAGGAAATCTCAGATGATGACTGTTTCTTTGGGATCTGTTTCTGCCTCTTCAGAGTACCGAATGCTCAGAGAATGGCTGAAGCCTACAGTCTCTCTACTTGTAGATCTCATGCCCAGCTCAGACAGAGCCTGGGCTTTGCCAGGTTTTCCATTATTAGGCTGGTGGATGCTCTCCACCTCTTTTCACGAGCACCGGGTAAGGAGCGTTTGCAGCAAACAATTATCAGGGTTGGAGATCATGATCCTGGAACACCAGTTTTCAACACGCCGAAAATAAATCGCTTCTCTGGCTTTGGGTATCACAGAACAGGGGGAAATGGAAATGAGACTCTCAAACGGTTTTCCTGGACTGATACTGTGTTTGTTTGTGTTCAAGGCCAAGGGGTGGTTCTGCTGCTCCCGGGTGAAATCCCTGAAAACGTTGACAGGGTAGAGCCCACTAAAATCGGCATAAAGTGGCCCAGATTCTGCACTCACTTCTGTATCACCTCTTGGCTCCCGTGAGGTGGGGGTCAGAGGGAGCGAGGCTTGGTCTCTGTATGAAGCGCTGGCTGCTGAATAATGCAATGTTGAAATTGGTGGGCTTGTGAAAGCAAAAGTCTGGGCTCTTTCATAGGTAAAAAGAGCTGGCTTTGTTCCTGCCTTAAAAAAAAAAAAAAAAAGTAAAAATGCCCTTTGCTTTTTGGTGCATTGACACTTTATAATACGATATGGTGATTTCATGCCTAGGACAGAGAAGTGGCTACAGAAACAAGGTCAATTTTAAAACTCTTTCAAAAGAACCTAGCAGGTCTCTAGGAAAAAAAAAAAAGCAAAAAGAAAAGCCTGTCAGTGCGTTAAAAATAACAGTTAATATCCTATTTTTTTTCCTAGCTCAATATCAAATAATATGATATTTTCATGATTTAAAATCCAATATCATATTTGAAAAAACCATAGCGCCTCGCCTGTGTGTAAGGATTCGCAGAACAGGGTCGTGATTTACTGTTTGTTTTTTATATTGTCTAATCAGCTCTTTGGTTTTTGCACTTTGAAAATGATATTGAGCCAGCAGGCTTTTTTTTTTTCCTAGCACATTTTAATTTCGTGCTCTTAATCACCAGCCCATAGTAGTAAAATTTGGTTGCAAATATTGTGGGGGAATGTTTGTTTGTTTGTTTGATTGAAAGCCCTTTTGCTGCCCCTGGACTTTATTCCGTTAGAAGGATTCGACTGTCCATGGAAGCTTGGAAACGAAACTGGACTTTAGCTGGGATTTGATCTGGTGTAAGGTACAATCACATGGTTTTCAACTACATTTTGTTTAATATATCCAAAAGCCCGTATTTGAAAAGTGAAGAAAAACTGATTGAAGAAGAAACAGCATGGTGACCCTTGTGATCTTTCAGCATCAGGTCGCTAAACCGTCTTTGTACGTAGGAATTCAACCACGTATGACTTTGTGTCATTATCTTTTAACTCTCTGCTTATGCAACTGGGCTTGGGTTTACAAGCGATGACACTTCTCTGCAGACAAGTCCACATGTATCCCGAGGCAAGGACCGTTTTGAGCCATCTGCTTTTTTGAGAAATTACATGTAAAGATGAGGTGGGTGTGAGTCCCATCAAGATTGCCTGAGGTGGGAGGTGGACACGGTGTACAGCGCCATGCTGTTCCCTGGATCTCTCCTGTCTCTACCACCAGTTTATTCCATGGCATTTCTTGGCAGAGAGGGCTGGCTGATGGGGAGGGATGTAACCAGCTTTGCCTCAGACTCTGGCTGTAGCCCTGAGAGTGTCCTGTCCTGCACCCTTGTTTGCTCTCCAGCTACCAGGGCTCCTGCTGTTCTACCTTGTCCTTGGGTGATGCCTGTGTATGGCGGTGCCCTGGGCTGCAGGTGAGGGTGCCGAGCTCTGCCCCTTGCATTTGGCTACTCTAGTGTTTGCAGGGCTCATGCCTGCATGTCCTTGCAAGCCCCAGCAGAAAAACTGAGGCTTTGTGGCTGGGTTTGGGCAGCAAATAGCTGTCTCTCAGCCTTCCTTGCTCCTGTGCAGACCGGATATATGAGGACCTCATTTTAGGGGTTCTGACTGGGACTCCCTCTTTCACTGAGCATGGGTTTGGTGCCCACTACATGCTCAGCCCTGTGGGGCATCTGTGTCTGCTGTTGCATCCAGTTTGTGGGTTGGGTTCTCCTTCAGAGAGCTGTGCAGGGGGCAGTGAGGGGCTCTCTGTTCCCGCCAGTACCTACTGCAGAGAGTCACCTTCCCGGTTCTCGATTTCTTTTTCAATTAATCACCGCTTTCTGTTATTTACAAAGTACATAAAAGGAATACAGCACATTACAGTAATTTTCAGTCGTATCCTTTGCAAAAACCCTGTTTACAGAGGCTAGTCCAGACTTCACTTTAGTCTGGCTCTGTGTTTCTTTCATTTTTCCTTCTTTTCATTGTTTTTCGTGCTGTGCTCAGAGGAGGTAGTTCTGTGTTATCCTCTTGGGGACAGGTTGTTGGATGACACTTTAGTGCTGGTTCCACAGTGCAGTATCTGGGTAGCAAAAGTGGATGTTTTCTTCAGCAATCTGTGCCTTTTCCGGATCCCTCAGGGCCCGCTGGGATGCCTGCAGAGGGTGTAGGTTCTTTCTTTTCCCACAGAAGCTGTGGGGTTTCTTCTTGGTGATGCTGTTCCTCTGATCCTCTCACGGTGTGGTTCGAGTCCTCCCTGCAAATGTGTGTCTCTGGCTCTTTGACAGTGTTATGGCACCTTCTCTATTTTCCCCTCAGAGGTCCCGTGGGACACTCTGGTCCATGGTAGGTGGCAGCTGGGTGTGCAGCCCACTGCGGCTGCAGAGCTGCCTTTGCTGTTAACGTTACCTGGTGTGAGTAAGGCAAAGGAGGGTACACGACACTATGGGGAGGTGGGAGCATCGACTGGTCTGAGGCTGCCAGTGTCTCACTGGGCTAGGCATGGCTTTTATCTTCAAACTTTTGATATTAGAGTGCCTGCTCTGCTGCCTCCTCGCTGCGCTGACCCAGCCGCCACTCTGCGTGGGGAAGGGCTGTTGTAGTGGCGAGTGTGTGCACTGGTACCAGCTGGGGACAGAGGACACCCTGGTGCTGTCAGACAGTTTGTCCAGAGGTTTTATAAGGCTTCTTTGAACAAAATGTTGAGGACAGACCCTGCTAGGCTGAGGTCCTTCCTTGTTTTCTCGAGAGTGGGGGCATTTGTGCTCTCGAGCAGTCAGCCCAACGCTGGTCCATCTACACTCCAGCCCAAGGCCCCAGTTTGGACTGGATCACCTGCTGCTACAAGCAGTGTGGAAAATCAACATGCTTTTCAGAAAGTGCCTCCTTTCTGCTGTGTGCCCCATCTCAGGATAGGTCACGAAAAACAGGTGAAGTTTATAAGACTCATTGCGACCCAATAGCATTTTTCAGCACATGGCAGCAATTCTCTGGGTTCCCCGTCCTGCCCCACTTCTCTCGTCTGTGGGAAAATTGCACCTGCCTCCTCTCTGCCTGCTGTGCTCCCTTTGCTGCCCTGCTTCTGCTCATTTCCTTGCCCCTTGTCCTGGCAGTGCCATCAATGAGCCTGGAAATATAAGGCCAGCAGAGCTAATCCAGTTTTGATTCAGTTCTGAATCTCAGATCTGCTGTGAGAGGGCTGTGTCCTCGCTCACGCTGCAGGACGGAGACGCTGGGCAGGATCCCTGCTAACCCCTCTATCAAACTGTGGTGTGCAGGGTCTGCTCCACAGAGTGGCCGTGCCTGTTTCCCACTCTGTCACTGCTGTCACCTGTGCTCGATTTGGCCCTGACTGGCTGATGATGGGAGCTGTGGGCACGATGAAGGTGATGCAGGGCCTGGTGCTTATCAGCAATAGCCACGGATCTGCAGCTGCCCTGTACAACCGCGTAGCCAGATTCTTACCAGGCAGAGCTTGGAGCATCCTACCCCTGGGCTAGGAAATGTTATGTCAGGGCCAGACACTGCACAGTGTGAAGTGGTCCTGTGTTCTGGTGACAGCAGCTGTATGAGCCTTGCTGATCAGGGAATCATGAAAGTAGAACTATTTGTCCAGCACCCTTTTGCAGATCCTCCTTACCCCTCTCTGTTGCTCCTTCCTGCTACAGTACTCCAGAGACTGCCCAGGGAAAGGAGATGTAGGATCACACCTCTTGCTGACCTCACTCACCACTGCCACTTCAGGTGGGTTTGTGTTAATCTCTTCCTAATTATCTGTAGCTGCTGGCATTTACAACTGCAGGTGACTTGAAGCTTGAGGCTCCCAACTCACCTGAAGCTGCTGATGGCCAGAAGCTTTCTGCAGCCAATGATGAGATGTGAAGGGAGTCGCCATAGAAACATCTTGGGCAATAAATGGAGCCTCAAAAGCTTTGAACTCCGTTTAGCAGAAGCCTATGTGTGAGTGTGGGCACATGCAGGTAGTGGTGAGCACGTGGATGGGGAAGGTGCGCACACCCAGCAGAGCAAGGACGTGAGACACTGGGAAACCCGCTGTAGGAGCGAGCGCAGGATTTAAACGCTGCTTTGGTGAGCTCGCCTTTCCCTGAGGTTTTGATCGTAAAACTGAGTCAGAGGAGGAGTGTGTGGTACAGACCTGATGTTGGGCTGGCAGGAGAGAGCTCGTTCTGGCAGATGAGCCGTGTCCCACGCCTTACAGCACATAGGCCCCCCTCTGTGCTGCAGCCACAGGCTGGGGGGCAGCCCTGTCCCCCGGGGCTCTGGGAGCTCAGCACAACCTCTGCAGGCGGCACCCCTCTGTCCTCAGTCCTTTTTTGACCACTGCTGCCCTTGCCTATGGCTCGACACTGCAGGCAGACCCCTGTATGGAGGGTCTGAGGCTTTGTGCCCACCCAACAGGCACTAAAGTTGGGTGCCCTGGGACATGAATCCTCCACTCCCAGACCCTGTCCTAGGTCTGCTCCTCTTGATCAGTTCAGCTGATCAGCCTCAGAGAGTTCAGCTCTTCAGCCTCTCCTCACCCCCCAGCTGCCTTCCCTGGCAGAGTCTGGGTTCCCCTTGCTGGTTGTTCACTGGCAGGGCACTGGGATGCTATTGGGCTTCTTGATCATAGGCTGTGGGGCAGCGTGTTCCTCTGGGCCTGAGTCCTTACACAGAGGGTCAGAAAGGATTGATAAAAGTTTGGCTGCTCCAGAAGCTTAGAAATCTTTGTTGTCTGGCCATCCAGGGATGGGAGGGTTCTGGGAGCCTTGGGCCAAGCTCTTGTTCTGGAAGATTCTCTCTGCTGCAGGACTGCTGTTCCTCCTGTGCAGGATGCCCTGTGCAAGACAGTAGCTTCTGTGCGTGCTTGGGGATGCTGCACTCCCTTCTTGAGCGCAGCTTCCTTGCATCTCTGTGTCACACTGGGATTATCTCCCTCTGCTCCTACTGCAGCTGCTTCCCGGAATCCCAAATCCCTAAATGCTGTTTCTCCAGTAATCCTTGTCATTAAAAGTGGCTCCTAAGCTCAGAGCACCTCCTCCTCTCTGCAACCAGCACCCTGGCACCCTCCCTAGAGAGGAGCAGTTTGAGATGGGCATACTAAAAGTGGGCAAATGAGCTTGTTAACCTGGGACAGGACGCTGTCCCCCCACGTCTGCTACCAAACTCCAGTTACTCTTGGCCTTGGATCCTTCTGGATTTTCACTGTTCTATTTTTTAACATTGTGAAAGCATGTTTTCTCCCCTGTTGTTATGGCAGTGACAAGGCATGTGGCTAATGGTGAAGGTGTTGTGTCTGTGAGAGAATTGTTTCCTCTGTCACGTCACTGGAGTCTAGAAGGTTGAGGATGTGCAGATGAGGGGTTCCTTCAGGAGCTGGACTTCACTGGCTTTCTGAGCTTGGCTGCCTTCCCACTTATGAAATACAGCTGAACCTTTTGATAGCAGGCAGGTAGGAATAGCTGAGCATCAGCAGAGTCCTTAAGAAATTACATCCCTGCTGAAACTTTTAGAGTCAGTTGAACACCCCTTTGCCACAGCCCTCCTGGGCTCTTCCCCAGTGGCATGACATTTTTTTTTTGCATTAAAACTCCTGCTCCAGAAATACTGTCCAAAGGCAGGATGCACCTTTGCTGGACGTCCTCCCCTGCACCGCCGGAGACAGAGAATGTTCCTGTGCCAGATCTGGGATCTGCTGTGGTGGTGCCCACCACTGAGGCGCTGGGTCAGCTCTGCCCACCCATGGGTGCCCCGAGCGGTGATGGGCTGGTGGCTGGCTGGCTTTTCCATGGCTTTTGGAGAGGAGAGAGGGCGAGAGGCTCTTCCTTGGGCCATAAGCCGGCAGAGGGAGCCATGCATCCTCGTTTCATATGCACAGCCTGACATGCTAATTAACGAATTAATTTGAAAGGTGCTGTGAGAGATGAGATTAGAACTGGGATCCTCCTCTGGGAAATGGCTCAGGTACTCTCATGGACTTCCCAAATCCCTCTTCTCTGCGTTGCCACCCAAGTTCAGCTCTCAGGTAAATCCTTGGGTGGGTTTGATCTGGCCCAGCTTCTGGTGGCCATGCTAGATGTGAACGATCTCCATGGCAGATGTGGTGGAGGTTGATGCCAGTGCCTGGGTGTGTGGGCAGCAGGCAAACCACAGGCACACAAAGGACCAGGGCTGCAACTGTGAACCTCCACAGACTGAGGGAAATGGCCAGGGACTGCAGCTGACCCTGCAGATGTAGAGATGGCCTTGCTTTGCCTTGCCGAGGACTTGGCAATGGCCTGGTTAATACAGACAAGAGCTTGTGAGCTGAACCTGGGGTCTTGAGGTCTGACATCTTTAGTCCTGCTCAGAGGGACTGACTACTGGCAGGTGACACAGCTCCCTTCCTTGGTACCACAAAGCAATTGAGGAATTAAGTGAAATGCAAGCACTGAACCTTCCCCAGCTGGAGCAACAACTACAGGTGAGCAGTTATGGGCTTTGTCTGAGAAAGCTGTTTTCATTTTTGTGCAATGGGAGACTCAGATCTGGCTGAGGAGGATGCTGGAACCATCAGTTCAGGCTTGAATAATTGGTTTTGCATCTACAATGCTGACATGCTTTGGTGAGTTAGAGATGGGTGAGTTCTTCACTGGGAGGCAATGGCAGCCGGATGAGCTGGTGGTGCTGGGCTGCTCCAGGACAGGAGACGTGAGCTCATGTCGCAGGACAGAGAGGCTCAAAGTGTCGTGCAAGGAAAGTAGCAGCTTCTCATTGTGCTGTGGCTCCTGCTTTCTGGTTAATGAATTTGGAACAGGGTCTGTCTGACTCCCTCTGCCCTGGCAGTGGCTGGGGCCGGTGACCATGACAAGTGATGGAGCTGCCAAGTGTTTTGGGACTGTTGCGAGTTAACCTCGGTAAGCAGCTGAGCACCACACAAAACTGCTTGCTCACTCCCAAGTGGGATAGGAGGAGAGAAAAGGAAGACTAAAAGCATTAAAACTTGTGAGTTAAGTGGTGTAATAAATGAAGGAAACGTGGAAGAAGTGAGAAAACGAGGGATGCAAAGGTGAAGACTTGCTGCCTTCCATGGGGAGATGGATGCCCAGCCAGTTCTTGAGCAAAAGGTGCTTAAAAACTCCTCCTCTGAGCTCCCCCCTCACTGTTTTTATTGCTGAGAATGATGTTAGATGGCATGGGATATCCCTTTGGTTAGTCTGCGTCATCCATCTTGATGTGTCCCGTCCCAATCTCTTGTGCAACCCTAATTTATTTGCTGGGGGGCACAGTGAGAAATAGGGAAGACCTTGCTACTGTGCAAATGCTGTTCAGCAACAGCTAAAACGTGTGTTATCAGTGTTGTTTTGGTCACAGATCTAAACCACAGCACCATAGGAGCTGCTGAGAAACAAATTAACTCCATCCTGGCCAGACCCAGCTTACAGACTGTTTAAACACCTTTAATTGCATGTCCTTTTGGGGTGCCTGAACTGTAAGAAGGTGCCTGGTGCCCTTTGCAGAAGAGCCTTGTTAGACCTGGGCAGCACAGCGGGAGATGTAGAGATCCCTATGGATCTGGTGGCAGAGGAACACACGATGCTGCCAGACCTGCTCTCTGCTGTGAGAAGATAAAGAGACAACTGAGTGCTGGGAAGCAATCCTCACGGAGCAGGGCTGCAGGTGTGCGGTGAGCTGCTGGCTCAGCTGGTGTAAATTAGCCTCAGTCCACCTCAGCCTGGAGGTGACAGGACAGGGTCTGACCTGTGACCACTCTCAGGGGGCTGTGGCTGCTGCTGAATACCTTCCCTGAGTTCCTGGGCACAGGCTCCAGTCAGGTCTGTTGCTTCCAGGGAGGCTTTTTCCAAACCTTAGGCTGATCCAGAACGAGAAAATCCTGGAGCCGAGTCTGTTTTGCTGATGCTAAATGCTGTCCCGGCTGTGAAAAGCTGTCTGCTGTGAAAGAGAAATGAGGAGAGACCATGAAGCACCAGGCTGGAAGGCCTTTTCTTTAAACCACAGCTGAGCTGGGTGTAGGCAAAGGTAGGACACAACGTCTGGCCCTGGCTTCCGCAAGGCAGCACGTGCGTTTCCCTTGTGAGCCATGAAAGGCTGGTACTGAGACTCATCTCTATCTTTTTTTATATCTAGTCCATCACTGTGCTATCTGGTGCCTCCCAAGTATATTTAGAAATAGTAATGATGGGGTTTATTTCTCCTTTTCTAGCCAGTGCATGAAGCATTTGATAAGTTTATATCTCTTATATGTTTCTGTGTGTGAGTTCTGTCTCTGTGTACCAAGATGAGGAAAGTGCTCTCAGGAGCTAATGCTTTTGGTGGGCCCCACTACGGGGGGCTGAGGACGGGACAGATGTAGTGCTTGTGTCTAGTTCAGCCCTGAACCTCTTAGAAGTATGGGGTCAGCCCTGATCAGGGCAGCTGTGTCTTGTGATGGGAGAGATGGGTGGCAAAAGATGGGTACAGCTCTGATCCCAGCACGGGGGAGAATGGCTTTTTGGCTGGATACCACTTGGCTTTGAAAGCCCAAACTCTGCCTGAGGCTGCTGCCAGCCCAGCAGCTCGAGAAGGACAGTTATTTGGAGGGGAGGACATGAAGGAACACAGTTGTCTGCACAGATTCATAGAATCACTTTGGTCAGAAAAAATCTTTAAGATCATCAATTCCAACCGTTAACCTGGCACTGCCAAGTTACCGCTAAACCATGTGCCTCAGCACTACATCTTAGCTGGCTTCAGCCAGTCCAATGTTTACCTCCCACTACATCTTAGCTGGCTTCAGCCAGTCCAGTGTTTACCTCCCATGGTGCTAGGAGCGATATGGGCCTGGAGACCAGTGTGGGGGTGCGCGGGGGAGCAGCAGAGAGTGGCTGGAGTAAAGCTGCCTGTGCCATTTGGGATTTCAGCTCTTTTCCATCTGGAAGCTGAGATTAGAGGCAGTGGGCTCTGGCTGGACCTGTTCCTGCTCAAGCACACACTCTGGGGCTATGTGCAGGAGTTCTAATGTGATTGTCATCAAAAAGAGCTAAAGAGGAGTGTGGAGAGGGAGGAGGAATTGAAACAGCCCAAGGAATATGGGGAGAGACAGGAAGGGTCTGCAGCGTAGTGACAGAGAGAGCAGGATGCAAATTGAAGTGCCTGAGGATGACAAAGCCAGAAAAAGCCACAGTTGCATGTGGGAAAGTGGGAGTGTGTCTGTGTGTGTGCTGCCAGTTCTCCCCCTCTCAAGCACGAAACTCTTTGGGGAAAGAGTGGACACTCCTGGTGAGGATACTCAGAACCAGCTTCTTGCCATTTTTTTGGCTGTGGAGATCTTTCACTATCACCAGCACCCAGTGGCTGTTGGGCTGTGTGCCGGATGGAGTGAAGTGAGTCCCAGGAGTCCTACCTGGGTGCTGGTGGGGGGGCTGGGGCAGGCTCCTTGCTGGAGCAGCGTGAGGCTGTGAATGTGCAGTGGGTCTGAAGGACCTGGAGCTGCGAAATGCCTGCAACCTGCCCGTGTGGGTTTCAGTGTCCCCTCCTGTGTGCACGCATCCTCACGTGTTCCAGCATGATCCGACCTGCTCACGTGTATGCACATCTCTCCTTGGCTCTATTCTTTCACATGCACTTTGTCCGTTTGCTTTTCTGTCCTCCCTGTTGCTACTGTAATCTCTCTCTCCCTCTCTCTCTTTCTCCCTTTGTTCCGTGGGCTGCCTCTTACTTCACCATGTCCCTCTTTATTCCTTTTGATAATAATAACATTAGAACCTACATACAAGGTCCCAAGGTCTTTGCTTTGTGCAGATACATCAGGAAAGACCCTTCAAAGCCTGTGTTCAGGAGAGAGAAGATTCTCATGGTCTCACTATTGCCAGGACTGGTAGAGGCAAAGGGCCTGACTGTGGAATATGTGACCTGTGCAAAACATCACACTGTGCCCTGTTTCCATCCTGGAATGTCAGAAGTGAAGATGCTGGTCCTTTTTTTTTTTTTTTTGGATGGAGTTTTACACCAAAACCCTGAACCCCCTGTGCCTGATTCAGGCATTGGCCAATTAATTTCCCTTTATCACTTGTGCTGAGCAGAGTGGTGGTTCCCAGGGCTCCCCGTCTGTCCCTTCCTCATTGTGCCATTGGTTTGGTAGTGACATTAAAGTGAAGCTACTTGTGGATTCTGTTGTAGTCTGCAGTGTTCACGTGCTTCCAGCTTTCAGAAATGTTCTCCTTTTCAACTGTAATTTGCACATTTGGCCTCTGCTGAGAGCTGATGCTTCAATGGGATGCTGAAGCCTGGTGGTTGGAAAGCAGCTTTTCCAGTGACACACAGAGCCTGGCTTGTTTTGCATATGTGGTGCCCGTTACATTTCCTCTACTTAAAGATCCTATACGGCTGGTGGATGCTGGGCCACACTCTGCAAATACAATGCTGGAGAGGGTTGGAGGAGGAATCAATTTTATATTTTTTTCCACCGAGTTTCTTGCAGAGGGAAGGCTCGTGATGCATCTGGCTTGCAGAATCAGATCCAGAAACTGAGGCTATTTTTGTTGATTTGTCATAAGGACATGGCTCTGCTGTGCTCGTCCATCCTGATATCTGTGATTCAGTCTCCAGCAAGGGAAGGATGCTGAAATCAAGAGACAGGTTTAACACTTCAATTTTTTTTCCTTTTCAAGTCCTCCAATAAATGTGCATCCTGTCTGTAGTGGAGCCTTTCAGCTTTGTTGAGCCACACAGTTTTTCCAATGCTTCCTTCCAGTTTGGCACTCTCATAGGTTACACCAGCCTTGGTGCACGTGTCCTGAATTTCCTTGCTGAGAACTGGATTTGGGAAAGAGCAAGCAGCAGGCAGTGAAACCAAAAGCCGTCACCTGTTCTTGAAGTTCACTGCTGTCTGTAGCCCTTTTGATTTATACACAGCAAAGGTCACTGAAGCAATAGGCCATTTTGGCATATTTGCTTACCCCATGTATTCTCTTTGAGCAGCACGAGCGGTATGTGGTGTCATTACTCCAGAAAAGTAAAATGGAACTGGGAGTGGGGTGTAGCAGCGGGACCCTCAGTTCTTGTCTCTCTGCCAGTAAAAGGGCAGAAAGAGCAGGAGACTATAAGCCCTGTGCCAGCCTCGTTGGCCGCCGTGGAGCCTTTTTGCTCACACTGACGTTGGGACTGTACTGGGACTGGCCGCCAGCAGGACCATCTCCTCCTCTTTTGACATTTGAAGGGTCTTTCCTGCTGTGTGTACAAAAAGGAGGAACTTGGTATCGGGGCTGAGCTACGCTCCTGGGGGATGGTGTCGTCTTCTGACACGGCAGCAGCGTTGGCAGCTCTGCTTGGGTCCGAGTGTTACGGTTTGAGAAAGCCCATAACAATTCATTGTGGTTCAGACAATTATTCTCTCACCCGATGACCCCTCCCCACCCAGGAAAGGGGAACCGGGGAACGCAAAGAAACACGAGGGTTGAGATGTAAATAGACTTAATAGAATAAGACAATTAACAATAATACTAAAGAATTAGTATTAATGCCGATACTGATCTAAGATCTACAAGAATTATACTCGGGCACTGGTATCAGGAGGAAGCTGTGCCCCAGCAGGGACGGCAAATGTCAGACGCCGCGAGTGCAACGGCTTCGGGAGGAAAGCAAAGCCTCAGGGGTCCGGCAGCAGGACGAGGAGTTATCTGGACACACTGCCATCAAGGGAGAGCAAACTACACAGCAAACTTTTCTAATTTATATTGAATGTGATGTTCATGGTATGAAATAATCCTGTTGGCCAGCTTGAGTCAAATGCCCAGGCCTTGCTCCCCCTCGTCCCCGCAAGGCTCGAAAACACCAAGACGTTGAATCTCGCAGAGCCTGGCTGGCCACAAAGTGAAATATTTTTGTGAATTCAGACATTAGAGTCCTCTGAAAGTGCAGTTTTCCACAGCATTAAAGAAAAATTAGTCCTGTGTCTCTCAACCCAGGACACAGAGGCATGAAGATTTTGGGAATCCAGACTGGGAGCACCTGTATGTCAGTGCTGGCAGCAAAGTGGGGGGCTCCCAGAGCTGGTGGCCAAGGTCCCTCTTGCTGAGGTGTCAAGTCCCATCCCAGCCTCATCACCCTGGGAGAGGGGAATGGGAATGGGTGATTTGCCTTTGTCCTGTGTCAGTTGTTGCTGCCCTGTGATCTGTCTCGTGGCATTTAGAGCTCCGGGCTGCTGTACACCTGCCTGCAGCTCTCAGGAGAGACCCTGATAGCTGAAGGTGGAGGAGAGTGATTCCTCCCTGGAGAAGGTATGTTAGTGAAAAACAAACTGGATCTGGCCAGATCAAGTCTCTGAACAGCACCTGTAAGTACTGATGGGGCTGCTCTGTGGTTGCTGCCTCTCCAAGGGTCTGTGTCTCTTTGGACTCAGCCAGTTTACAATGTGGAGGGTGGCTGGCATCCTTCTGCAGGAGGGGAGTATGTGAGAAGTGTGATGGAGCTGGTGAAGCTGGGAAAGACCATATCTGTCTGGACAGACTGGACAGAAATGGAGCAGGACCCTGTTACCTGCTGCAGCCTTTACTGGTGTGTGTTGGGTCTGCCTTTCCTTAAGGGGAAGGTGAAAGGACTCCTCTTCACAGGAGAAGGCAGTGGGGCTGGCGAACCTCTCCTCAAACCGTCCCATGGCTCCCACTCTGGAAAGTCCCTTCCTCTCTCTAGTTAGTATTAGTATTCAGTTTGTGGAACGGGCTATGCAATTAACACAAAGGTACAGTCATTCATTCTGACTGGAGGACTCATGGGATCAGATGTACTGGGGATAGGAAGCGGAGGCTTTCTGCTGGGGAAGAATGTCACAGCACAGCGGACACAGAAATGAAAAGCTATTAATAATGATCCCGGAACTTCACTTCCATCAGCTGTTTATTTAAAGGTGCTCCGTATTCAAAGCCTCCTGATTTATGTGGGCAATAACACTCACAGTCCTGGGATCACTTTTTTAAGCAAGGCTAATGGGGTGAAACCATCATACTGCGACAGTAGAGATCAAGCTGGGAAAATGATACTGGAGAGAAAAATAAACTATTGCCTATATTATCCAGGAGCTACGCTGGGCTGGGAGTTGGTGTGAGCTCCCTGCATTCCCAGCATTTATTAAGGCTTTTACTTCCCTTTTTCTTGTTCTTTGTGAACAGAATTTACTGGGCATGGAAGGATATAAAAAATTTATTCTACCAGACAGGATGCTAAAAGCTTCTGGTTTTGCATTCAAGTGAAGTTTTGTCTGTAGTGCAGCCATGTGTAGCTGTTGTGCCATGCATGGTCCCAGGGGAGACCGCCTCCCCATCCTTGTCTCCAGGGGTTCCCATCCTGACTCAGCCCCATCGCTGCGGGACTGGTCCCTCAGGGGAAAGGGGTTTCTGCCCTCTCGTGTCTGTTGCTTGGATTTTGCTTGCACACTCCACCCTCAGCTGTGTGTCTGGAGGAGCAGAGGTGAAACGTTCAGGGATGTAGCAAGGAGGGGGCGAAAGAGACACTCTGCTCCAAGCAGAGACCAGTTTCCATCTGGATTCTCTTCACAGCTGATGGCTGTGGCAGCATCAATGAGAACTGACTGGTGGGGCACTGACCTGACTCATGGATTTGGCACAAACTCAGGACATTTGCCTCATCCTGCAGCAGGGAGGTTGGGTTGCAAGTGCAAGAATGTCTTGGGGCAGGAGCAATGCGAGAGCTGTGCCAGTTTCTTCTGGATCTGCCAAGCGAGCTCTTAGGGGGCAGGAGTTGGTTTTACCAGCTCCCTCTGGCCATAGAAAACCAGGATGGAAGG
The DNA here is from genome assembly GCA_013400555.1 of Jacana jacana. Taxonomy (NCBI): domain Eukaryota; kingdom Metazoa; phylum Chordata; class Aves; order Charadriiformes; family Jacanidae; genus Jacana; species Jacana jacana. Next base: position 553,620 of record VZTM01037995.1, read on the forward strand.
GCCCCCAAGGACCACTGGTTCAACCTTTCTTGGCAAATCTGGCAGAGTGCAGAAGGAGTGCTGAATGTTGACCATCTAGAGCATAGGTGACCTTGTGGTGTGTGCAAGGCAGTAAGCAGTAACCGGCCTGTTTTGCCTGGGGAAAAGATATAGGACTCTACACTGCTGAGCTGTGGGCTTGGCAGTTGGGGTTTGTGCTGCTCTGGACAGGGTCAGACTCCTGCGACACGACTCCAAGTGCTGTCTGTCATCAGAAGCTAGTAGTGGTGGTGTAATTAGTTGAATGAAACAAATGATTGCAAATAAATAATGCATCTGTCATTAAGGATTGAATGTAAAATTTAGCCTATTGCTGTTGTCTTCAAGTTGCCTACAAGGAGATGGTTATTCTTTAGTCTGTCACAGGCTGGGAGAAAGCCTTTATCTACAGCTCATTGATGACCCGTGTGCGGTGAGGGTTCCTTGCTTGGAGACCTGGCTCTGGTCTGGTGTGTAGGTCCCTGGCCCAGCAAGAGGGTCAAATTCCTCCTAGTTGTGCTTTGTTGAGGGGAAGATGGACTTTGCTTTGAATGAGTCTCTGCTTGGGTGACCATCCAGAAGTCCTGGGTCTGTGAAGTTCTGGTGCCCTTTCTCAAGAACATCTGCTCCTTGCTGGCCAGTTTCTGCTCAAAGTGCAGCCTTAGAGACCCAAAAAGGGACCAAGCAGGGCTCTGATGGCCTGGGGCAGCCCCAAGAGGTGTGTGGTGGCTCAGTTCTTGCTGTGCTCCTCTTGGAGACAGACTTTCAAATAGACTTGGCCAGAATGTGCTACTTATACAGCAGACTCAGCCACCAGGGATTTTTGCCAATTGTGGTGCATTTTTCTGAGCAATGCTGCATCGTAGCAGAGCACACTTCTGTTTGGTGGATGAGGCTGTTTCACACTCAGCTTCGGGTTCCTGAGTTGCTGCACTACCAAGATTCCTTCCTTTCTCCCCAGTGTGTTTGCTGAGGAATTTCTGGAGAGCGGGAAGGTTTGAGGTTGGAGACTCCTCTTCCATGTGCCAGAAAAACCTGCATTTAGGCAGGAGGGAATCGCTCAGGTGGTGGCTGGTGACGAACTGTGCACTGGGGAGTGATGTGTGCTGGTGTGGTGCTCTGGTTGCTCTATGAACAAGCCTGGTAGCCTTGGGTGGCTGAGGAGGGTGGATGCAAAGCACTGGATTTGGCAGGACACTGCTGCAAAAATCATTTTCTAATCCATTATACTATCTTCTTTCTAATTCTTATTTAATGAGGTTCTCTGAAAACAAAGGAAAAAAAAATCGTTGTAACAGTTTTCTTAAGTGTAAAAGATAAGGCTGAAATTGGTGTTAAAGAGACTAATTACTCGCACTCTTCCACCTTTCTGACAGCTGTTTATTGCTGCAGACTTTGCCCTGAGGTGCTGAGGAAACCACTGGAAGCCACTTGCCTCTTCAGGCTGCTTTTGGCCTAAGGCACCTGCAGGAGAAAGTTGGTGCCTACTTCTAATCTGGGCTGGGGCAAACTTGATTGTCCCATCATACTGGGGAGAACTGCTGCTGCTGCTGCAGGTGTGAGACCTGTGCTGCAGCTGCCCCAGGTCTTCTCTGCTTTTCACTGCTCTTGTGGCCTCTCTGCTTCAGTGTGGGTGATCCTGTGCTGACTTGGTCTGAGTCTCAGGAGGAGTGTGCTGCCATGGGAATCACAGAATTTTCGTGGTTGAAAGGGACCTCTGAGATCAAGTCTAACCATACACACACACAAAAAAACCCCAAACAAACAAAACACACCCCACAAAACAAATCACCCAATCCAAAGATCTCAGGCACTAGAGCATGCCCTGAGGTGCCACATCTACACGTATCTTAAATACCCCCAGGGTTGGTGACTCCACCACCTCCCTGGACAGGCCATTCCAATGCTTGACCACCCTCTCAGTAAGGTAGTTCTTCCTAATATCTAATCTAAACCTCCCCTGCCGCAACTTCAGACCATTTCCTCTGGTTCTGTTGTTGTTCACTTGGGGAGAAACTTCCCTGGTCTCATGTGTTCCATAAAGAGTGGCCATGAGTCTCCCGTCACAAGGACTGAGAATTCCAGGGACAAAATTGCCAAGAGGTTTAAAATGTACAGGGACAAAGAGTGAGCAGCAGTAAGACCTTCCCAAAAGCGATGTGAGCCTGTCCTTTTGTTTATTTAACCACAGGCCTGACTCCAAACCTGGCCTCGACCCCTGAGCTCCAAACTGAGGGAAGGTTCTTTGAACCCTTCTGGCTTAGTGTAATACCCACTTGTTATTCTCTGTAGGAATTTGGGGAGACTTTCACCGGAGGTGGAAAGCTGCAGACAAGAAAGCTGTGAACATCTTCAATTTTCCATTTAATCACACAATATTGAATGATAAATAATTCATGCATCTGTCAAACATTTGCTTAAAAGAACCCAATTCCCTCCACATTTGTCAAAGTGTAAGAATTCCTTTTGTGGGTGTTTTAATATATATTTTTTAACCTGTCCTTTAAATCCTATCCAGATGCCCACTTGTCTATCAGCTGTCAGCTTTGATTCCACTTGCCCTGTTTTGGGCAATCTCCAGTGTTTGTGCCTTCTTGTCCCTTCTGCTGGCCTCTGGGGCCCAAAGAAGTGGCAGCAGGAGGCGGGGAGGGGAGTGATGGTGGTTCCTGCTTGTCCTTGGACTGTGCCACGGGGATCAGTCCTGCTGGTGGGGGAGGCTTGTTGGGGTTCTCTTTCCTGCTGTGTGGGAACTTAGGGCGAGGATGTGCAGGAAGCATGGTGGCTGGGTCAGTGGCCATTGCTGCAGACACTGGAGGAGTAGCAATGTCACCTTGTCCTCCTGCCCAGCTAAATAGTCTTCTTCATGTGCTCTCTTTCAGCTTTACCTGGGTGTTAATGCCAAGCTGGCACTGACTTTCAGCTCCTGTTTGGCCGGTCCCCTGGCTCAGTCCTGTTCTTCAGAAGTTTCCTGCAGTAGCCTTGACTAAGATAATCTCCTGTAATTTATGGGTTTTGCTTCCTACATGGGGTCCCTTGTCATTTTCTGCCAGTTCAGACTGAACTAATTTTTTTTTCTTTTTTTTCTTCCTTTTAGTTTGTAGATCAGAGTTGGTCTCACAGCAATGGGGCTTCACTTTTTCGCTTGGTTGGGGGGGTTGTATTTTTTTTTTCTCTCCCCTCAGCTGTTGAGGAGTTTGATTCTTCTTGCCTCTGTTAAGGATTCTGTTCACGAGCCTTTGAGAAGCCGGACAGATGTGTTGCATCGCCTTTTCCTGCTGAAGCAATCGGTGGGCCTGAGCATGCACGGTGCTTAGCAGCATACGGCTTCCCTGTGCAAAGGGACGTCTAGCCGTGCCCTGTCAGATCCGAGTGCTCAAGTGCTTTGTTTTGCTTTTTTGCTCACACTTCAGGCAGTTTGTCAGGTTCACAGGAAAGAGGTACTCACCTGCCATCCCTTGAATCATGCCTTGGGATCAGCCTTCTCTCTCCTGTGAGGTGGGAGATGCCAGCGCTCCCGATGCACGGGGCTCGGTGGGGTGGCAGCAGGAGTTTGTGCTGTGGGTGTTTTGCTGTGTGTCCAGCCATGCCAATGTCTGTGTGTCCAGCTGTGCTGGTGTACCCTGAGCTGCTGGATACCCAGGCTTCGAATTGGCAGAGGGATGAGCAGGCCAGTGCTGGTGCTGTGCTGTTACTGGGGCGTCCCATGCCTCTGGGCATTTTTTGAGGGCAGGAAGACCTCCCCCATGGGAAACAGGAGGGAAACACCTTCTGCCACCGTTCCTTTGAAGCTGTGCTGCATACGTAACTGCAGCAAGTGGGATCCTGAGGGGAACCATGGAATGTCCAAGGAGCAGGAGGGACTGCTGTGGGGCTAGTGGAGCTGGTGTGTACTGGATCTGCCATGGAAGCACTTGCAGTCCCTGTGCTGAATGGCAGAAGAAAGGACATGGTGCACTCAAGAGCCTGTAGGGTGAAACTTGGACAGGGGAAACCACAAATGGCATAGCAAAGCACTGACTGCTGACTCAGGGGTCAAGAAGTTCCTATGTTCTGGACACGAACAGCAGTCCCCTCTGGGGCTGTAGCTTCTCCCATCTATCTGACTTGCCTCCCCGGCACTGGGAGGCAGAGGTTTATGTGCTCAGCTGGGGTGGCCTTGCCCTGAGCCTAGTTGCTCAGTCAGGTTACTCAGAGGCTGTGGTCAGCTGGCTCCTGGGCTGGAGGCTGGTGCAGATGTGCTGGCCGTGATGGCACAGCTCATTTTGCCCACTGTGGTCACTGGCTACCTGCGCTCCAGCCCGCAGAGGTGCTCAGCACAGAGCAGCTCCGTGCCTTCTGCTCCTTCTTGGTTTGGAGATGGTTTCTCCCAGGCCTGAGCAGAGAGCATCACGTATGTATTCAGAGCCACAGGAAGATGCCTTTGCTTCCACCTCCTCTCAGAGATTGTTTTTAAAGGCAAATTAAAAGTATTGTATTCACGTAGACAAGGCATGAAAATTCCATATTTGGAAAAGAATTGCTGCAGAGCGAGACCGTTATGGCTGTAAAACCCTCTTCCCTAAGGCAGAATTTGAGATTTTCTCTGCAATTAAAATTTCTTTGAAACTTGGACCAAAGAAGATTTGGAGGAAAAAAAAAAATATCTCCTGAACTTTGAATATACTTCTTTTCCAAACAATGCTTGTGTGAGAGATTTAACAAATAGTGTTCCTCCCAGTGTGTGTCACAGCAGAAAGTGGCTGAACACGAGAAGTCAAAAGGTTGTGAGTAGCTCCTGCTCCGATAGTTGCTGCACTCTTCTATTTGGATTTCTCAAGGCAGCATCAAAGGTGACAATAATTAAACTTAAAAAGAAGGGAGAAAATGGACATTTAGTCATACAGTCCTAAGTATTGTGTAGGTAGAAGTTCCTCTGGAAAAACAGTTTTCCCTGGACTGTGCATGACTTTATCTGAGAAGAAAAGGAAAGGGAAAAGTCCCCTGCTAGGAGAATAATTCCTAGGAAAACAGAAAGAGAAAACTCAGAGATTTACTTCAAGAACAAGCATGACTAAACTTTTACGAAGTATAATGGGCTTTCTACCCTGCTGCCAAAGCTGAGGCTAGGGTGACATTAGTGAGAAAACTTGATTTTATCATTATCCGCCTGTCTTCTGTGCTCTGTATCAGGGCTGAAGACTTGCTGAAAGGCAGATTGCTATCAAATATTGCTTTGCACAGTCTGGACTTGCACCTGGGACATGTTCATCCAGTAACTGTGGTTACACAAGCCTTTCACTGCTTAAGTAAAAGTAGAAGTAATTTAAATATCCTCTTCAAAAGCCTCTACAGTTTTGATTCCCTTGGCCGCTTATCTCCAGCATTTATACACACTGCGATGCTCTGTGCCATCCAGATCAATATCTCCAGCCATCTCTCACTTAACTGGCAAAATGTGTTGAGATTCTGGAAAGGACACTGAATTAGAGTGTGCCTTCTGCAGAACGCGTTTCGGCAGAGGGATGCTGGGGGAGCTCCAGAGCTCCTGTCTAGCTCGCAGCTACCTCCTGTCGCGCCGCAGCATTCTCACACATTGTCCAGCCTTGTTTTATCTGAATGTTGGGCCTTAAGTGCCACCTCAGTGCTGGGATCTGCTGTGGAAGGGGAACTTTGCAGTGCAGTGGCTGTGATCATAAATCCATCTTGAAGTGAGTGTGCACCCTTTACTCACACATAACCTTTACTCACGCCAGTGCTGATGTCCCCTAAGGAAGGAGCATTCCTGTTAATGTACTCCAGCCAAAGACACTTGTTTATGGTAGCTGTGGGTACTGTAGTGGTGCAGCGGGCATTGGAGCAGCAGCCAGGCTGCCCTGTCAGTCCCTAGTGTTTTTAAATCTGCAGAGCACTCCCTGTAGGGCTGAAGGGTGGATGCCCTGACTATTCCATTGTCCAGCCCAAAGAGGTAATTGTAAAATGCCTCTTGAATGCTAGGAAGGAGCTGTGGGAAGTTACGGGGATACAGGTGGGTGCTTGGCCATGGTGCAGTGGTCCAGGGCTGGTGAGCATTGTCAGAGGCAGGATGTGGGGTGCTGGATGCTTACATGTTTTAGGCTTGCCATGAGGCCAAGTCTGGAGTTGAGAGTATCTTATCTCTGGGAAGATTGCTTCCTCCTTCTTCTCTAGATTTTGAGAAGTTTGTAAAAGAAAAAAAAAAAGTGTCTTTGCCTCATCTTGTCTTACAATATCCAGTAGAGAAAGTGAGCTCCAGAGAGCCCGAGCTCATGTCTTAGCCCTAGGCCTGGAGATTATGAACCATCTTAAAGCTTTGCAGCAGCTTTGCCATGCTTGTATTACCTCCGTACGACAGATACTGGAAGCATGTTCTAGCCAGCCTGTTCCTTTTACCAGGAAGGGGAGCATTAAGTGGATTTGAATTCTGCTTAACAGGAGGAGACGTGGTGTTACGCACTGCGTGCTGCACTGTAGGCAGCACTAGAGAAGAATCACTGTTGGAGTAATTGCAGGCTTTTTGCCGCACGGTCTCCCAGCAAGGTCCACCCGAGGCTGGGCTGTCATGCTGCCCGTGCTCTTGGGTGTAAGGCAGGTGGGCTCCCCGTGGATGGAGACTCTGAGTTGGGGCTAGTGTGGTCCCCAGAGATGCTGTTGTGATTGCACATGGCCTCAGCTGTTTCCTCACAGCTGGCACATGTGGATGGTGCTGGACCCTGTGCTTGTCTCCGCTGTTATTGCTGCACACAGGAGACAGCAGAACTGCCCTTGGGTTCATCCTCTGAGCTCTCAGGTAAAGGCATGTTGTGATCAGGAGGTGCTGGGCAGAGAATGGGGAGGCCTGGTTGGTGCTGGAGCTCTGCCCCACTATTTGGAGAGAGCCTCCAGATAAACTTGTGTGCTTGGGGAAGGAGCTGCTGTGAAGCTGTGCTGCTCTTGCTGCTCCAACAGCAAGGCATGTCTGGCTGCTCTCTGGGGAGTCCAACAGGAGCTTTTGCCCATCTGACTCCTGTCCTGGGTTGTCTCCAAAGGTGCTGTAGTCCTTCCTGTTGGAAGCAGCAATGCAAACTGCCGACAGGGCTGTGTCTGTGCTCCACACCCATCTCCAACCTGCTTCTTGCATCTCCCCAAGCTCTTCTTTATGTGCTCCCTGTGCATTAGCCACACTCAGTGCCAAAGCTGACAGAACAGAGCTGGACCAATGTGGCTTCCTTGTGACTGCAGTGAGAGATACCAGCTCCAGACCAGCAAGGCAGACCTTGGGATGCAGACACGCCACAACTCTTCCACAGCCCCCTTTGTCATTGCATGGCTTGCCCTTGGAAAGCCAGTGGAGAACGCAGTGTGAGGAGCAGCATCAGAGTCCACAAGCTCCCAGTTTTCAGCTGGGAGGTTGGGCTTCTGCATGCAAGTGCTGGAAGAAACTGCTAGCAGGAGACCATCCCTTGTGTGCTGCTGTCTGCTCCTTCCTTGTCTTTGTTGGGTAATGGGGCTGGAGCCACAGTACTGATGCTCTCAGTCTGAACTCATCTGAAGATGGCTAACTGAGCAGTGAGGGCCATGCCCAGGACCATGGGGGTCAGGGCTGAGCTGTTTTCTCTGACTAGCCACCTTCCTGCTTCAGTCTCAATTTCTTTGTGTCCTTTGGGGTGTGGGTATGCCTTGGAAAAGCAGAAGAAGGCCCAAGCTTTAGAGACCTCCTGCCTTGTATTTGGTATTCGTTCTGTGGCTCTGCCTTCCCAAGGGTGGCACGAACAGTGCCTTACTCCCCAGCAGCTTTTATGGTGTCGTTGTGGCCGTTCTGAAGACAGTGTAATCCTGTTGCTCATGCAGGCAGTTTGAGTGTCTCTGCCAGGAGGTGCTGAGGAGCCAAAGCAGTGCATCCAGCCCTGCATGAACTCAGGCAGCAAGCTGGGGTCGGGGAGGGAGGAATCTCCTTCCACTCTGTTGCATTGTTCCCAGCTGCTGGGAAGCTCAGCTTTTTCTGCTGATTATAAGGGCTTGTCTCGGAGGCATGGCACTGGTGTGCCAGTCCTTCCCATAGAGCTGCAGGCACAGGGAGCACTGCAGGAGGAAATGGCCTCAAGTTAGGCATGGAGGGGTTTAGAATGGGTATTGGGAAAAGCATCTTCACCCAAAGGGTTATCAAACATTGGAACAGGCTGTCCAGGGAGGTGGTGAAATCACCATTCCTGGAGGTACTTAAAAGATGGGTAGATGTGGTGCCCAGGGACATGGTTTAGTGGTGATTTTGGCAGTGTAAAGTTGATGTTTGGGCTTGATGATCTTAAAGGTCCCTTCCAACCTAGACGATTCTGAGGTCCCAGGGTGCTTGCCTGGCCTGGTTGGTGGCACCCCTCCCTGGGCTCCTGGGGCACTACTGCCCTGGCTCTGGGACTGCAGCCGTCTTGGGCAATAGCTCAGTGTGGGAGGCTGTGGCGGTGTGATCTCCATGTGCTGTTGCCTGCCTGTGTCTTCCCCCCTCCCCCTGCCTGCTTTCCCCCGCATCAGCCTGCATTTGTAAAATGAAATAAATATTGACACGGACGGGATGCTATTCAATTTGTCCTGATCACTGGGCTGCGGTGAGTTCTGACAGAGCACAGTGTAAAACATAAGCTCAGGATGTAATTTCTGCTGTCAACATGATGTACAGTACGGCTGTGCCAAATACACACCAACAAACTGCACAAGCTCTTGTGGGGCCGGGGGGGTTGAGGGGTGGGCTGCACTGATAATTGGGAAGCGGGGACGACAGAGCAGCAGGAGAGAGGGCATTGCCTTGGGCCTGGGGCGGTGTGAGGGTCTGGCTCTTCACGGCATGCGTGGAAGCCCACCTGGCACCGCCGGTGCTTGGGCACGCTGCCCTGCGGCTGCATGTGTGCCCCGTGCCTGCAGGCAGCCGCATCCTGCCTGCTCTGGATGCTGCGCTGCGGCTGGCTCTGCCTGCACCGGCTCCCACCGGTGTTATTTATGGCTCCCCTGCTCCCATGTGGCAGAGAGAAGTGGCACTTCCAGCTGTTGGTGAAAGGTCTTCAATAACACAGGGAAATAAATGTCGGGCTGGTCTTGGCTCCTGTGCGCGGGACCTTCTGGTGGCATGCTCTGAGGTCTGAGATTGTAGGGTGTGGGTTGTGGTTTCGTTATGGTTGGACTCTGTGATCTCAGAGGTCCTTTCCAACTGTGACGGTTCTGTGGTGCTCTGCAGCCCTGGGGTACTTGGAAGACTGCAGCAGCTTGTGCTGCAAAGGCACAAGAAGGACCTGGGGCTCTTGGATCTGCTGCCTCCGGAAGCGGTCTGTGATGTGACAGACATAAAGAAAGGTGTGCTCGCTTAGAAGAGGTGTGACAGTGACCCTAGCTGTGGCCTGACAGTGTGCCAGAAGAGAAACAGGCTGAGAATTGATGGGTGAAGACGAACCCTGTTTGCGGCAAGCAGCCTTGCCACAAGATGGGTCTCCGGGTCAGGGTTTCTGGGTGGCTGGAGCTGGCAGTAGGTGGTACGGTTGGGCTCTGCAGTGTCTTGGAGGTGCACTGAAGCAAATTGCATTACACCACCTGCATTGCTGAGCGTGGGAAGAGCGTGCAAACAGCTCAGCCGAGTGTAGCTGAACTTTGGACATGTGAGGCAGCCACCAGCAAACCACATTAGTTCAGATGTAACAGTAAGAGGAGAAATCTGCTAAATGTAAAAAGCAGCATAATGGCTGAGGCTCCAAACACGAGGTTGTGGTTCCCACAGCAACGGCAGCCCAGCCCATGCGGGCTCAGCGGGACTCTCCTCTCCCTCCTCTGTGCCGTGCTGGGATGCAACAGGGCTGAGCAAGTTGCCTTGGGAACTGTGGGCCAGCTTGTCCACCAGCTGGGGAGCCACACTCACCCACTGCGGCATCTTTTGCCCTCGCTTCCTCTTCTGCTTTGCTTTAGTGCGTGCATTTAAAATTGTTGCTTTTACTGCTTTATTGATGCCGTTTAGCACGTGGCTACTTCCATTTGTACGCTGTAACTCTGGCAAGGCTGAAAGAAAAGGCACCAGTGCCTGCTTCTGAATGTTGGCCTTCCCTGTGTGTGTATGGGGCTGGCTCCAGTAGTCAGGTCGTGGTGGAAGTGGGCAGCTTGCAGATGCCACTCAGGTGTGAAATGATGCGAGGAGGGGAATGAGGATGGCTTCTACTCACAGAGCCAGTGTTGATGCTGCGTGCTGGCGGCAGCCAGGGCAGGGTGCCACCCCCCTGCCAGCTTGGGGCCCTTGGATGCTGGCGTTCCTCATAGTGCCTGCATTTGCACCGTTGGGCTGGTTTTCAGCTTCCCCACACATTCAGGAGGTCTTCAATGGCTGCAGAACTGCTCTCTGGCAGTGACACTGCTGCCTCGTCAGGGTTCTGGCAGGGCTTTGTAAACCAGCATGGGGTAGCCTGGGTGGCAAGGAGAGGGTATCAGGGTGGGCAAAGGGGCGGACTTCATCAGCTGGTGACTGACTCTCCACAAGGCTCTGCTTACATTGTAGTCCTTGAGAAGTTATACAGATGGACTATTAAGTTCTCTTTCTGGCAGTTGCATTTGTACTTGGGATTTGGACACGTCTGGAGGCGTTGCCTGCCAGTGCCGCAGGGTGGCAAGGGCAGAGATGCTGAATGGGGTGTTCTTCCCACACTTACTGTTTGTCCTGGGTGTTGGACTGAAGCTCTTGCTCTGGCACAGCTCGTGCTGTTCATTTTATTGACATCTCTCACTGTCTGGGGAACTTACTCCAACATAGCCACAAATTTCCCAGACGCGAGAAATGGGAGAGATGCTGGTTGTGGCAGTGGTACACTATATCTTGTTAAGTGTATCTTCTATATATCCATGTAAGCATGATAAAACGGGTTTGTACGTGCCCTGCTATTGTCATTGTGTCTTGCTCTGAAGTCTGCTGCAGGTGGGGCAGCCTCAGCTCCGTCACTCCAGGGGATGGGACCTTTATATCTGTGTTGGATCAATGAAGACTGCAGTAATTTTATCCTGCGGCTTCTAACAGTAGGAAGGAACAACTCAGTCCATCACCCATCTCCAGGTCATCTCACTCCCCTGGGTATAGTCTCCAATGTTAAATATTTTGGTGTTCGGTGACAGGGGTTCTCACCAGATGAGCAAGAGTAGCTGGCCCTTCAGGAGCGGTGGCAGGAATGGCTCCTGTGTGGGGAGGCCTCGCTGCAAGATGGAGTCATGCCATTGCCATCAACCTCTGTGCGTGGTGCGGAGAGGTCTTCATATCAACCGATCTGGCAGGGGAGAGGGGTGGGGAGGAGCGTTGGTGTTTCTATACAGTGATTGTTAACAAAGATACACTGGAGACCCTGGGCTCCTTGGAGCATGAGGTTCACAGAACTTGCACGTGTGATAGCTGGCATGCATGTGTGCATGGAGTACAGCACATGTATGGGGAGCTTAGTGTGTGTATGTGGAGGGGAAAACACGTGTGTACATCCAAACGAGGCCCAAAAGTGGTCAAAGGAGAGTGGTAGGGTGTGTGAGTGCTCTCAGCTGTGCATGGGATGGCACGTGAGTGTGAGCCCTTGTGCGTGAATGGATTTGTGCACGTTGCATGACACACTGCTTGTGAACCGCCGAGAGACGGTGCCGGGCGATGCCTGGCACTAATGCCCCGCGTTTCTCAGCATTTGTAATGCAGAAATGACACTGCAGCTCACTGGGTGCCCTGTTGGTGAGGTCACACCTGGAGAACAGCAAGGGCGAGGAGGAGGTAGGGCAATCCTTGTGGGCTGCCCCCGCTCTGAACTGCCAGGGCTGTTTAGAAACACACAGGGGGCTGTGCAGGGCACAGTCCAGTTCCCCTTCTACGGGGAGTAGATGGTTACCTAGTCCAGGATTATCTTCCTTTCCATTCAGCCTCTTTCCCCCTCCCGTTTAGAGTAACCAATTACAGGAGAAGAATTCCACAAACCGGTGAAGACATACGTGTTTCATGAGTGGTTCTGGCTGTGCCTGAGGTGGCAGAGCTCTGGTGGAATCTCAGGGTGTTGGTGCAGGGATGGATGGATGCTGCATATCCATCCCCATTTCTGGTCAGGCCTCTTCTCCCCAGGTGCTCGCTGCATACTGTCTACCCTTGGCCACAGGTCTCATGTCTTTATCCTTAGTGCCTTGTGAGTGGCTTGAAGCTTACTCCAGAGGCCTTTCTTAAACTGTTAGCTTTAAACTCAGCCAGGTAGTGAGTCCTTGAAGAGGTGCTTTTCTCCAAGCTCATGGCTGCAGAAGTGAGGCACTGGGAAAACTTCTGCTGGGAAAATTAGCAGCAGAGGTTGGAAAGCCAGCTCCTCCCACTTTCAGGTGCTGGCAGCCCCTGGTGTCAGCCTTGTCCCAGCATGCAGGACTGCTGTGGTCTGGCCCTGGGGGTGCTGCCTTCATGTCTCCCCTGCAGTGTGGCCAGCGACAGTGCAACAGATCTCACTCCCCTTGGCAATGAGGGCAGTGGGGTGAGGAAGGGCCCCCAACAGTGGGATGTCCTGGTTTAGAAGTCCCTGCTGGAGCGAATGTCCATCATGATGAGAGCTCTCTGGTTTGCTGCCTTCCCTTCCAGGGTACCTGCTCCAGCAGGACCTGCAGGGTTGGGCTCTGTGGTAAGGCACGGCAGGGTGGGAGGTACTGACCAAAGCTGCAGGGGTAACACAGGAGGGGGTCACACAGGTCTCCACTGTCACACCAGCACTGACACCTTGGCCTTTTCTAGGCTCCTGGGGATGCTGCCAGCTGCCCTGCGCCTCCCTGTGTGATCCGGCAGAGGATGGAAGCAACTGGCATCAGCTGGGCAAAGGACCCTTCGCCGGGCACTGGGATGTCATACCCCTGAAGATGGGAGTTACAAATGGGCTTGTGAACTGCCCAGGCGCCTGTGCTGCCGGAGCCCTGGCGCAGTAGGCTGGGGCCACCACAGGACAGGCAAGACGTTGGCTACAGCAGCTCATCCTGTTAACTTCTCTGTGAAACCCTGTGGAAAAGCTTCCCTTTGCTTCCTGTGAATGACGGTGGCGGGTGCCCCTGCCCCGCACGTGGCTGCGGAGCTCTCTGCCTGCTGGTGGGGTGGGCAGTGGGCTCTGCGGGACCCCGCTCCCCAGCGAGACTGTCGACGGCCAAGCACGGAGCTCTGCAGCTCTGTCCCCGGGGACAAATGCCAGCTGCCAGCCTCTTCTCTGAAGACCCAGGAGCAGCCTGCCAGGCACCAGTGCTGACAGCTCCCATGCTAGCAGCAGGCGGTCCAGGACACCTCTTGTCACGGATGTGACTCCAGCCTGCTGGGACAGGAGTGCTCCAGCTGCAGGACACGGCATGCAGCAGGGATGGAGATGCTCTGCACTGACCAGTGAGCACCACGCTGCTTGTGTGGACTTTCCTCCTCCTCCTCTTCCCTAAAGGATGCTAATTGCCCATCCAAAAGCTACTGCTCATGCAGCCTCCTAGAGTGCAATGGCGAAGGGTCTGCAGGGCTTCTTGTGGACCATGCTGCTGCTGTTCTGCGCCATCCAGGAGATGGGGGTCTGGGCCATGCACACTGCAGTGGAGAGCCCTGGCCTCGGGCAACCAGGGGACCCTGCGCTGCTGGCTGGTGGGCGAGTGAAGCGTGGCTGGGTCTGGAATCAATTCTTTGTGGTGGAGGAATACACAGGCACGGAGCCGCTGTATGTGGGGAAGGTAAGGTGACCCTGTTTCCATGGGGCTGACCAAGCCAGTGGCAGAGCAGGGCATGCTGGCAGCACAGTCAAGTCTGGTGGGGTGGTGAGGGCCTGCACAAAGGTTGCTCATGGGGACCTGGTTAGCTCTATGGACTGGGATGGCAGGAGCCTGGTCCCTGCTGGGGGAGTAGGGGTGGTGGTGAGGTTAATGTGGTTCCGAAACTCTAGGGCAGGAACATACCAAAATTCACGTTTATGTTCTTCCAGTTGTGTGCTGGGTTCCCATGGTGTTTGGGGTGGATGCAAGAAGGGGTGCAGCTCCATGGGCTGTTGTGGGAGCACTGGAGAAAGCTCAGCCCTATCTCTGTGGGTGGACCTGCTGAGCTGGAGCAGATATGTAGACCAGGCAAGACAGTCATCTGCTCATGCTGGTCCCTTGAGGGCTGAAGTGCTGCTGTAGCACCAAGGGCCCTCCTGCAACAGCAGTTGCTGCTGGAGGTGCAACCCTGACTTCCTGAAGATGTCCATCTCTGGTCCTGTTGCCCTTTCAGCATGGGGATCATGTGCTCAGTGTTATTTGATGGCACCTCTCTGTGGCTTCCTCCTGGTCCTGGAAGGACCTTCTGAACCTGCAGGCTACAGCAGCTGTTTCCTAGCTAATTATCTCCAAAAACTGGGACTGGCAAAGATGTCCCACCCAAGTTGTGCTGTGACAATACTCCTCTTGTTTGCAACCAGAGTGAAATTGTTGAAGGATTTATGTATCTCAGATTGGCCTGCACAGTGTGATGTGGAAGGTGCTTGCTGTGAGTGTGCAGGTCTTGGAGGGACCTCGAGGGCCAGCACTGGTGATGGGGCTCTTTTGGAGCTATGTCTGCAGTGTGGGCACCCCATGGAGCTGCACTGTGTTACTGTGCTGTTCCCAGGGCCAGGCCCTCCCTGGGCTGTACACAGGCAGCAGCACCCATGAACTTCCAGGGAGAGGCACTGGGAGGTTTCAGGCTTGTGCATCCTGCTCCTCGTGATAGCCATCACTGGAGTGTTCTGGTCTCCCCATGCTGGAAAAGCCCTGATCTCTCTCTGGCAGTCTCCCTTCTCTGCGAGGGGGTGGTTATTCATGTTGTCCTGGCTGTACCATACCCTACAGAGAGGAGTGCCAGCAAACCTGGAGGTTGCTGGGCAGGACGGGTCTGTCCTTGGGAACTCACTGCTTCTCTGGTGTGTGTCCTGATGGAATGTGGGGAGGCTGTACATGGACCTCATCTCCCTCCAATCCTGCTGTCCTGAGGAGCATTTTGCCTTGGGGTTGCTGGGCTTTCCCCATTCCTGGAAGCTGTGGAGAAGCTGCCCTGTGGCCCTCACGTGTCAGCAGGATGCATTACTTGTGTGTTGATGAAGGCAGTGCCAGCTGGTGGGACAGGTCAGAGCAGTCTGCTGCAAGCCAGAGCTGCCTCTGGTGGGATGGGGGGCATGGGCTCTCCCCAAAGGAAAATGCCCAAGAGCTCACACAGCAGGGCTGTCTGATGGCCTTAGCCACCTGGTCATGAGTCTGGAGGCGGCTTGAAAATGGGCTCCTTGGCTAGGGGCCAGCTGGGATTTCAGTGGTGATTTGTGTCCATTTCGGCAGACACTCGAAAGGCACACTCCTCTGCCACCACGCTCGGTGCAGTTACAGCTAATTCACAGCTCCCCTGGGAAGCGACTCGAAACATCAGGCCCTGTCAAACTCCAGAGGTAGCCTAGCAACCACCTCATCTCCAAAACGAACCCGGGAACCTACAACTAACCCATTTTACAGCCCCTTTCCACATCACTCACCGCGTCGCCCACCCTGCTCTGAATAAGCAGCCAGCCTGCACTGAGAGCCATTCCCTGTGAATATTGCCCCCCAGAGTTGAAGGCAACCCGGGGCTAGCCTTTTCCCTGGGGTTGGGAGAAGCTGGGGTGTCCACCTGGGGCAGCCAGGGTGGGGTGGCCTCTGGCTTCCCAGGGTAATGGTGCCATCCCCCGCCTCAGGCTCAGCCTGCGGGTCCCTTCCTTCATGGGGGGCACCCATGGCTCCATGTCATGTAGCTGGGGCTTGCCCCTCCGTGGCTGCCTCTTGCACACCTATGTGTGCTTTTCCAAGGGCCAATACCATTTCCATAAAATCTGGGTTCTCTGGCTAATCCTTCTTCTGAACTGTAATTTCCCCTGAGGCTGCTGTCAGTTTGATGTGGATTTCTTTGGGTTTTTTAAATAGAATTATGGGGTCAGCACTAGTTACAAACTTCTGCATGTGGACAGATCTATTTTAGATAGAGGAGAGGATTAAAGGGAAAAAAGCAGATTTAATTAAGTTGCTAATATTTAAAGAAAATTGATGAACTCGGGCTTTATGAGTTGGAGCAAACAGAGTGCGCCTTTATTATGGGCTAGTTTTTATTTGATTTTCTTTCTTTTCCAGCCCCAGACTCATTTTTTATTTGTGTATTTTTGCTTTCTGTTTAATCGCTTTTAATAAGGAATGTGCACATTTAATTTTCATTTAATTATTAGTTAGTAATTACCGGCTTCCTAAAAATCCCGATTGTAGCTTTTCAGGACAGGGAAACTATTTTCCTGTTTAACAGACTGATGAGCCTGTTTGTCCACCCCCTGAATAGCAGCTGTGGTGCTCTTGTCCTGGGCAAGAGGAGCTGAGTGGGGGATTCCCTCTGCTCCTGGGATGCAGAGCTGAGCTGGAGGGGGTTCAGGAGAAGGTATGGTGGGGGTCCCAGGGTCGACATGGGTCTGTGTTGTGCCAGGGCTGCCCAATTTCGCTCGCCTGTTGCACCCAGTGGCAGTCCCTGAGCCTGCCCGCTGTACTGGCAAGACTCAGCAGGAGAAAGCACCCCTGGGATGCAGTCTGGGCCTGTGGCATCTCCCCTCAGATGTCTGTACTCAGTTTTCCAGCCCTCCCCCATTAGTTGTTGTTTAGTCAAGCAGCACAGATTTAGCTCTTTTAATCTTCCCTTGTAAATCAATCACTACAGCCCCTTGAGCCCAGGCTCCATTTTTCTTCCTTAGCGTTCCAGTTTGCAGGGATGCTGGTGCCTGCTCCGAGCACTCAGCGATGAGCAAATATGTGAAGAGAATGTGCTGAGAGCTCAGTGTGGTTCTGGGAAGAGGTGCTGGGTGGTTTATCTCTGGCCTAATTATTAATCATGAGCCTGGCGTTCAACAGCAAATTGCGGATTTCTGTTACCTGCGCTGTGCAGACCAGGTGCACCTTTTTCTTTCTGAAAAGCTTGGTCTCTAGAGGAGTGGTAGTGAACACTAGGGAAAGGATGATAAAGTGGAGGGGACAACAAGGTCTCCCCCAGCCAGTGGGGAGGGATAGAGCAGGTGGACCAGGGCAGGATGCTCCTGCAGAGCGGGGCAGACCATCCCTGCAGGCTCTTCCTGGGAGACGCTGCCCCAGCAGGTCTGTGGCCAAACGGCCACAGTGGTCCCAGTGTGCTGCTGGGTGCTCACAGCCCCATTTCCCAGTTAAGCAAAGGTCTCCTTCCCAGGCAAACCTTGGGAGATGTTTCAACACAGGCAGTAATATACGAATGTTGTGTAAAAATGCATTGAATTGTCTAATGCGTGGGCCCCTTACTCCTGAAATAAATATATAAACTGTATCTAACAAGACAAATATAATGAAGGCGTCATAAAAAAGAGGCAGCTCTGGTATAAATTCTTGCTGGTAGAGCTGTGTGTCTGAAAGGTGGATTATAGAACTGCAGTTTGGAAGATTGAATGGCCCATAAACATTTTCATATTTCATTAGCCGATTAATGGACGGCTTTTTTTCTTTCTTTCTTTTTTTTTTTTTTTTTTTTTTTTTTCTTTTTTTTTTTTTGAGGGGGGGCATGACTTTGCTGATTCTAAGCAGAAATTATAGGAAGCAGATGAAAGCAGCCGATGAAACCTTTCCGGGGGCCTATCCCGTTATGGATTGTCCCAATTAATGCCCGTGCTGCTCTCTGTCAAGATGCATTCTGCCTGTCCAGTTACTGTTAATAGATTTCTCATAAGTGGCTGGATTGTAAAAACCTCATAACTCAGTTTAATGCCACCAATAAAATTATCTCTGGACGTCTGGCCTGGATTCCAGTCAGCTCCTGGTCCGTGGGGAGCTGCTGTTTACCCTTTCTTTTCCTAATTTCAAACATTGTCTTAATTAGAAAATAAAGCAGGGGATTGGCTACAGAAGCATCTTCCCCAGGGTCTGTTTTTCCTCCTGAACACAGCCTTATCTGCCGCATTTCCCTGTGAGTTTTTCTCAGGTGGGGGCTCTGGGTGTGATGCTGGGAGGGGCTGACCTTGCCACATAAAGGCAGTACAGATGTGCAGCGAGTGTGTGAGTTCTCAGCCAGGGAGACTTGTCAGCACCGACTGCCCAGAAAACAGAGGGTGACTGTGGCTGGAGCAGAGCTGGCAGATGAGGGTGGGCTTTGGGTGGATGGGGACAGATGCTGGTGAGCTGCTTTTACACCCTGGTCTGCTGTGCAGCATAGGAGGTGTTCCTACACTGCTGAGGGTCCTGGGTCCTTGCCCACAGGGAAGCTTCTCTTATTATGAAGTGCTGGTGAATTGTTCTTCCCTTTTCCAGCATTTCCCAACCTCATAGGGGTGAGATTTGGCCCTTGGTTTGTGGTGTGGGTGGGTACTGGCAGGATTTGTTGTCTGCCAAGCCTATGGTGGCAGAGACAGGACTGAAGTTCCAGTTTATTGGGCATTCCTATGTGTGCAGGTGTCGTTTTGAGGTGCTCTGTGCTGCTCTCTGGTCCAGCAGTAGCAGAGGGAGCAGACAGACACCATGCAGGGAGCAGGGGCTCCACACCCATGGGGTCTGGGCTGGGGGGGCATGAGCACAGCCCAAGCCTGCTCCCACCCTCTCCCTCTTTCCCTGGCAGATCCACTCAGACTCAGATGAGGGGGACGGCTCCATCAAGTACACTATCTCCGGGGAGGGCGCGGGGACTATCTTCCTCATCGACGAGATCACAGGTGACATCCATGCCACCGAGCGCCTGGACCGGGAGCAGAAGACCTTCTACACCCTGCGGGCTCAGGCCCGGGACCGGCAGACGGACCAGCTGCTGGAGCCTGAGTCAGAGTTCATCATCAAGGTGCAGGACATCAATGACAGTGAGCCACGCTTCCTGGAGGGGCCCTACATCGGCAGCGTGGCCGAGCTGTCTCCCATCGGTAGGTCTCCTGAGTGGGAGGAGGTGGGTTGGGAAACCTGTGTGTCTCTCCTGTCTAAACCTTGAGCCCATTGTACCCCGCAAAACCACCTGCAAATCCCAGGGTTTCCAGCTGAGACCAAGCTAGGGATCCAAAAGGGAAAAATAAATAAGGTGGCTTAAGGAAAACAAGTGAATAAATCCTCTGAGCTGATTGCCAGTCCATGGCTGAGCGCTCAGTCTCAGCCCTAAGCTGTGCCCTGGAGACAGGTTGTGGTGGTGCCAGCTGCCTGCTCTGCATTGACCCTGCCTTTGCACAGCTCCCTCGCTCCCAAATGCTGGGGGGGACCTGGGGGGATGGACTGAGCCCTTGTACGCCAAGGGGCTCGTAGCTGCCTGTGGTTCAGATTAACCTGAGTGGGGTTCCTCCCTCTCTGCCTGCCTGCCCCCAGCTCCTCCTCAGCCCCTCTTCTGTGTGCTGCTGCTCTGCTGCTCTCCAGAACCCTGCAGCTGCCTGGCCATGCCCTTGTGCACTCCCACGCAGTGCTGCCAAGCCCCTCTCACCTGGCTTCAGCCTTTCTCCAAGGGACCTGATTTTGACTGAGAATAAGGAATTTATGTCCCCTGTGACAGGAGTGTGGCTTCCTCGTGTTACCGTCAGCCTGCTCATCCCCTTCCCACCAGACATCTCTTAAGCTCACTGGCAACCAGCCTTGCTGGGACTTGTGCCACGAAGCCACATGAGTCCATCCCCCAGGGTTGGCAGAGAGGGACAGAGAGCTTTGTATGCCCTTGAGCATCAGGAGGGGTAGAGGGAGGTGATGCATGAGCTGCCCTTGCCCCCTGTGTTGGCCTGATGGTGGGTTCCTGTGCTGCTGAGCACAGCTTGAGTCCAGGCAGAGTGGCTGGCTTGCTGCAGCGCCCAGAATATTCCACCAGCCCCCCATCCACGTTGGGCTATCCGTTATCCCCCATTGATTAGCCAGAGTGTGGAGCAGACTGCACGTGCCAATGTGCGCTGCAGGCAGGGAACCATAAATCGCTGCTCTCCAAAGGGCTGTGTCCAGGTAGAAGCCAGCCTGCAAATGACAGCCAGCCTGACATCAGAGAGAAGGCAGGACCCCAACACTGTCAGCAAGGGGTGAGTCAGCCATGGGGAGAGTGACAGGGCCAGGAAGGCAATGAGCTCTGCAAGGGAGAGGACCAGGGGGTTCAGGGCTGAGCCACACAAGGGGCTCAGCAGGTCAGGGAATCACCAGGTCCCACGTGTGCAGGAAGGTCTGGCTGAAGAGGCATCTAGGAACCAAGTGCTCAGTTCTGTGCTGTCTCAGGACAGAGCTTGCTCTCTCCGTGATTAATGTGCAGCATATTGTGAGAGCAGTGCATGGCCTCCAGCAGGTACAGATGTGCAGGAATTGCCTGCACCAGAGGAGTTGCTGCTGCCTGGATTTCTGTTGATGGATGGAGAACAAGTTCTCCTGAGTCATCCTGAGCTCTCCTTCCTCTTCCATTTACCTGCACAAATCCTTTCCCGAGTTAGAGTGTGACCCCTTGAGCTACAGCCATGTGCTCCAGGAGAAATTAAAGGCAGCATGTGGGCAGCAAAGCGGGAGGCATCCTGTTCCCAAAGGGAAGAAAGAAATTAAATTAATCTATTTTGCTTGAACAACATTTAAAAAGGAAGGAATTTTCAACTCTGAGTATTAGACAAGGATCCCAGTTCTTTGAAAATCACTAACAATTATGGAGCTGCCTGATCAGACTGATGTGAACAAGGCATATCAAAGGAGACAGTTTCTATGCGAAATTGGAGATCAGAGAGAGAAAGAAACACGGTTTCACAACATGAAAGGAGGCGATTCCTGCAAATTAAAATACTCAGAAGTTAAAAGTAAAGAGGAGTGCTGTGAATGGCGTGGGCTGTGCTTCCAAGCCGCACGCACAGAGAGGGGAGCTGGAGGAAAGAGCCTGTTCTGCTTACCCAGCTGATGTCCCTCTGCCTGTGACAACCTTGGAGCTTGCAGTAGCCAGGCCGGGGAGTGTAAGGGCTCCTCTGTAGCAGCCAAGCCCTGGAGATGGCCCAGCTAACAGGACAGGGAGAGATTCACATGACACCTCCAAGGGGTGGTGCCGCATGGTCCCCTACAGTATGAATGCAGAGCTGGAGGGTACCCACATGCTCGCGCTGCAGGTCGCCAGCTCCCTTTTGGTTCTCCCTCAGCTTTGGCCAGGAATGGGTAGCACAAAGGACAGGCATGTCCTGTGAAAGCATAAACAAGCCAGCCTGAGAAGTAGCTTTCTCCTCCATCTTCTATGGTTCAGCAGCTGCCCTGCTCCTCCACTGTGGCCCTGGTATGGACACAGAGGGACATGGACCTGGTGTGTGAAGTTCAGCTCCAGCCACTGTAGGGAGTGTTGAGGATGCAGGACATGGGATGCTGGCTGGGCCAAGGAGACAAAGTTCTTGTGGGAAATACTCTGCCAAGCCCTGTTTGTATAGGAGTGTTCCATTTGTGGCATCAAGGCCTGGTGCAGCGGTGATCATGGCTTGTTTTTGTGGTTGATATTGGTAGTGATGTCTCTGAGCTGGACAGATAATCTCCCCAAGACCTGAAGGGTGTTTTCATATGAGTGAATGGGGAGCATGCCTTGCTGCCTTCCTGAGTGGGGATGCATGTGACCTTCTATCTCAGCCAGGGAGGGGTAGGAAGGCTGGGCAGCTTGGGGAGAGCTCATGTTGGCTATCACTACATGTACATCAAGGTCACAGCCTGGGGACCTGCTGGGGAACATGCCTGGTCAGCTGTGCTCTCTGCTGGGGAAAGGGCTGGGATGGGACCACCCCAGGGATGTTCTCCAGCTTGGAGCTTGTTTGTAGGGACCTGTTAATTCTCTGTCTCTGCCACTCTGACAGCCGTTGCTCTGTGGCTCAGCCTGGAAAGTGAAGGGTTATCCCCTTCTTCCTCCTCTCACCTTCCTGCCTTCCCAGCTCTGTGTGCTTGGGGCTGCCCAAGTGGGTGGTTTTTCTTCTCACTCACAGCAGCCATCAGCCACAGCTCCCCATTCCCTGCCATAAGCACAGTCCCAACTCCCAGAGGTGTGTACCTTCTTGGGGCATAAAGAGGCATAAAACAAATACGGTCAGATCCGCTCTCTGACAGCAGGAGCAGATCAAAGGACGTTATTTGCATAATGAAGGAGTACTAATTGGGAGGGAAAGTCATTTGATTTCCTAGTGTCTAAGAGGGAATAACAAATGAGAGAACTGTATGGGCTCTCACAGAGTCGTTGGGAGGGCTCTGCAACACACCTGCCCCTTGCTCTGTGCTGGGTCCAGGGCAGCACCTTTTGATAGTGACAGCATACGTGCTGCTGGTGACAGTAACACTAAGTCAGGGTGGACTGGAGGTCTCTTTGTTCCAGGATCTTGTCCTGACTGGGGCCAAAGTGGGTGCTTTGTGGAGGAGGAGGAACAGTGCACACAGTATGTGTGATGCTCCTCTTAATACTCTCTCAGACAGCCACCAGTTTCAGCTTGAGGATTTCTGCAACTGTGGGTGGTTTCTGTGGGTTGAGTCAACTTCACTGTCTGTCTTCCATGAACTCATCCAGACTTACTGGAGAAAGGAAAGAGAAAGGAAAAGGGGTTGCTATTGCTACCTGGTGGATTAAAAATGGCAGAGGTCAGGTGGTCAGGAAGGTAAGGCTGGAATTTGGGATTTCTAAGGGGCAGAAGTAGTGCTTAGAGCTAATCCCAGCCCATGGAGCCAGGCTGAGCGTGTGCTGTGCCCCTGGAGAAGGCACTGTTTTCTACACACAGAACGCAGATGGGCGGCTGGCACCAAGATCCTGGACTTGGAGGAAATGCATCCAAAATGGAAGTTTTACCTGGGCTCCCTTGGCATGACAGGACCAGCTGCAAGAACAGGCTTCAAATGGCTTGTCTCCAGAAACATCATCTGCTTGGGGGCTGCTGGGGCACCAGGAGAACTATCGCAGCTGCTGAGGAGTGTTTTGCAGCCAGCAGGGTGCAGAGCCATCCAGCGCGGCTGTCGGGAGGCAGGTCTGACCTGGTGCTGGGTGGTGATGGCAGGGAAGGCAGCTGGAGCCATGGCAGGGCAAGGGGCTATTCCTGCTCAGCATCCAAGTACCGGTCTGTCTGCAGGATGGGGCCTGAGCTGCAGACCCTCCTGCAGCCCCACTACTGTCCCATCACCTCAAGAAGAAGCTGTGGGGTAAGAGCTTGCAGATGCTCTCCACTGGCACCTGAGGCTTGGCATCTGCCTGGGTACCCCACTGAGAATCCCTCCAAAATGACCAAGTTGAGCAGTGTCTAGTACTGAAGGAAGAGACCTGGAGCTGCAGAAGAAGGTAGGATGGGACCCAGCCAACTGCCTGGGAACTGCAGGAGCTTCACCTTGTAAGAGGAGATGCTAAAATTAGCTGTGCTTTGGGCTCCCTTCCTGAGCTCCCTGGGGTCTGCCCAACAGCCGTCTGCCACACGCAGGCATGAACCCAAATCCAGGTCCCCTTGCCTCCTGCCAGAGGGCTCCACGGGTTGCACAGAGCAGGTGTTACAGCCCAGGGCTCGCTGCTGGACACGCGAGGAAATGTGCATCCTTTCATCACAACATCACTCCTCCCTTGCTCTCCTTATTTCTCTGTGTAGCACCAAGTCCAGATTAGAGACGATTTGGCTGTACAGACAGAAACTTGGGGTCAAGCCCTGACTCCAGCACACAAAGCTGACTGAATGCAGAAGTGATTATTGTGAAGAGAAATGGTTTAATCTCTGTGCTGGGAGCAGAGAAAAATACATTGTTTAACATGCAGCCAGAACACTTGCAGGCTGTCTGAATTTTTTATTATTTTGGGGTTTTTTTCCCTTGATAAGAAAGTGCTCAAAACACTTGTGTGCATCTGGAAGGTGCTGGGGCAGCAGGGAGCTGGGGTCTGCCCTGCCTCTTGGTCCTCAGTGGGGTTCCACCTCCGCACTGCACACTTGGGCTCTTAGCCCTCTGCCCTGCACAGCTGAGCATCTGCTGCATCCCATCTGATGTGCTAAGCCCCTCGGGGAACCTGTGCCCCCTTGATTTAATGCTTTGGGTTACTCCCCGAGGCATTGCGTTTATCTGCTTGGTGCCAGGGGCCGGGGTGCCTTCTGGCCAGACACCCCAAAGGATGTTTCTGGAGTTGTATGTTTGAGTGATTCCACCACAGCCAGGTTGGCTCCCTCGGGCTTGTCCTGAGGGAGACGAGGGCTCTACAGTGAATCTCCTCTGGGTCGGATTTGGCTTCCTACCAAGTAAGGATGTTCCTGAGATTGCAAGGAAGTCACTTCTGCTCCACTAATTTTTAAGCTCCTCTGGTTTATTTACTTCCCTGGTGTCCTGCCTGCTCTCTTCTGGGGTGTGTCAGCCACTGCATGCATTGGGGCAAGAGGAAAGCTATAAATGGCATCATTTATAACAATCTCAGCTGCTTTGCCCATGGCCTGGCCCCGGCCCCCCAGCAGCCAGGTCCCTGCAGCTGGGGTGCTACACCCCAGCATCAATCCAGGGCTCGTGGCTTTGCATGACAAAGCACTCTTCCCGGGGTCCTATATATTCTGCAGGGCTGAGAGGACCGTGTTCTGTTCATCTGCACAGAAAGGTGCTCTGTGCGTGGGGAGAGGGTTCTCCTTGGAGGTCTGCCCAAGTTGGAGATGTGGGTTGCAGCCCCCAGAGCTGGTCTGGAGAGCAGCTGGAGGTTCCTGGCTGCAACGGGGAAGGGGTGAAGGCAGCCATGAGGAGGGGTGTGGGTGTCAAATTTAGCGAGTGTTGGCTTTTTCTGCTGTTTGCCTCTCTGCAGGCCTGGATCCTGGCTGTACTTCTGTCCCTGGGGAAGTGACAGGTCCCGTCAGCTTGCTTGTGGATTCGGTGCAGGGTCTCTTTACTCTTGGATGTGTTTGGATTTGCCTGTCGACATTTATTTTAGCTAAACATGTTTGGAGTGAGTGGCATAGTAAGTGTTCTGGAGCCATTAGCCTTCTGTGTGTGGGCGGATGGCACCTTCCCGCATGGCTGAAACTGTCCCTGGGGGCTTTGGGTCCTGACGGGGAGGTGGTGATGGATACCAGGGACAGGTCTGGTCTGTCTTGGAATTTCAAAAGTGCTGTGTGGACCCCTGTCCATCCCAGCCTGGGCACCTGGGGCTGAGCTGCTGTTTGCCAGCCCAGTGTCAAGGACCGCTCTCCAGGTTACTGCAGTGGGGCAGCTGAGCGAGATTGCTCATGGCCACAGCAGATAAACTGCTCCTTGATCCCACAAGCTCCTAGGGGACATCGCCAGGTTGCTTTCACTGCTGGGGGCTAGCAGCCCCTCTTTGTGCTGCTGATCCTGGCTGGGCGCAGCAGAGATGGGATTAATCTCCCTGGCCCTGGGGAGTCAAGAGCTGGCTGGTGTCCCTGGCACATCTCCAGGACAGCTCAGGGCAACAAATGGGGACAGCTCAGGCAGGGCCCATGGAGCTGGGGGATGGCTAGCACGTGGGCTGTGGGGGTAGATTGCTCTGGAAGTCGGGGTCTTGGTCCCACTTTCCTCTTGGGGGAAGCCCAGTTTTTTTGGCCTGCTGTGCTGGATCACAAATCTGCAGCAGGAAAGTAGGAGACAGACTCTAAGTCATTAATTTTTATGTGAAATTGTTGGTTTCCTCTGGCTCTGTGGGGTGAGCTGGCCAGGGGAGGAACGAGGTCTTTCTCTTGTTTTACATGTCTAATTATCTCTCTGAGTATGAGTTGAGGCTTGCTGGTTATGGGAGGTGGGTTATATGGTACATGATGGATGTTTAGGTGTTATTTATCACATCTTTTATGGCTAAGGCGCGTGCTAGAAACCAAAATAGAAGTCATACGTGCTGTACTTGCTGTGGGCAGTGCCATGCTCAGAGAGCAGGAACTCATATCAGAGCAGGGGTGGGATCCAGTGTTCCTGTTCCTAGACTTGTGTCTGCAGGAACAAGGGGATTAGGTTAAATTGGAATTCCAGACATTTGTTCTTCAGATTGAAGGAGAGAAAGAGGAAAGGGGGTTAAGAGAGGACGCTGGAAAGTTGGACTTCTAGATTCCTGATATCCTGTAGGTGACCTTGAGCAGGCTGCACTGCATCTTTGAGGACTAGAAGTCAAGGCACAACATGGGGTTCATGTTCTCCACTTGCTTGTTGTTGCTCATCTGTAAACAAGATGCTGTGAGAGCAGGTAAGGAAGGCAGAGTCTTCATCACCTTTAGGTTTGCTGGCTTCAGCATGGTCCTGTTGCCTCTGAGCTGAAGGTCTTGCTGTGATGCTCCTCGTGCTCCTTGGTGTCCCTTTGCACTAGAGTGGAAAGTGTGGGTCCCAAACACGGGCCTCACACCTGGGACCTGGCAGCCTGGATCCACCACCCCGCAGGCCTGTTGATCCAGCACTTGGAAGTGCCCAGGAGCTGGAGGTAGCCCTGTGGCAAGGAGCTGGCACAGAAAAACTGGGAGCAGCAACGTGCCCAGAGCATGGCTTAAACCAGAGGACCAAAACCTGCGTCTGAGTGGGCATGGATCCTGCCTTCCCACAGGACCCTGGCCCTGGTGAGGTTTTGCAGTGTTCAGATAGATACTGGAACACAAGGAGTTGTAGCTGTTTGTGTGACAGGGATGGATTCGGAGGTGAATTATGCAATCTAGTGAGTGCATCTGGGGAGAAGCAGCATGAGATGCAGGGCGTGATGCCAACTTTTAGTGGGTAGCTCCCCTCTCTAATGAACACTGGGCTGGCACCTGTGGGGTGACAGCACCAAGAGGGCTGGATAGAGGGTTGTGGGGCACTCGCTCTGTCTGCATGCATGCAGCCCTGACACAGGTTGTACAGTAAACAGGGCAGGCACAGGCAAATAACTCTAACAGACTTGTGTACATGTGGGTGAGTTTTGAATCTCCTACCCCTTTGCCTCTGAGGTGCCCAGGTGAGAGCAAGTGGCCCTTGGAGTGGGGATGATCCACCTTGGCTCATTGCTGGCGAAGGAATTATGTGATGGCAGGCAGGGGAAGGAGGAGAAGGAGGCAGGGCAGACCCTTCCAAGGAAATGAAGCAATAGTATATCTTAAACAGTTGTTTGCAAGTCAGGGTGTTAGTGTTGCTGTGGTGTAATCTGGACGTGCCTGGCAGGGGTGCGCCATAACTTCACTGGAGACAGTGAAGCATAAACAAGTCGACTGGAACTGGCTGGCTGCTGAAGACCGATGAGGGGGATTCTCATGTTATCAGCAGAGCTGCAGCTCTGAGGAGATGGCATGGGAGAATGAAAAGCAACCATGGTAACTGCTCATTTTCTTCAGTGAACACTCTTTCCAGGAGAACAAATGTGAGCTAGACTAGGAGGGAACATGTGCATCCCAGCGGCTTGCAGCAGCATTGTATCTCTACTCTCTTGTCTCCTGTCCAAGTCCATTCTGGGCTGGTGCAGAAGTCCAGGTTGGACTTGTGGTCTCCTGACAAGAGGAAGATACCAGGTCCATTTCTGCCACTGTGTAGTGGGAGCTAGAGAGGTGATTGCTGCTTAACCTCCAGGGCAGAAATGCTCTGAGCCTGGTGCTAGAGGTGGAACTGGGTAGCCTGTCCTCGCAGGTCTCTGCTCACACCATCTCCTTTCTCAGAGGTGTCTGTAGGTAGCATTAGGCTTCCCCTCCTTCCATCCTCCTGTTGTTTCTGTAGATCTTGGCCCGTTTACTCCGGGGCCCATTCTCATGTCCTGGGTCCTGCTTTTGTCAAATTGAACATGATGTCAAATTAAAGCCATCACAGGGACAGTTGGAGTGAAGCACCCAGTTTAATGAGGCAGCGTTGAAAATCAATAACTTAATTGCAGGCATTTGATGGACTTTTATCCAATTGATAGTCCTCCTGCCCTGCTACGTGTAGAGCATGAGGACGTGGTGCTGTGTCTGGCTCTGGGCAAGGAAAAACCCTTTCTTCTCCCATGGCTGTCATCCCTTTGCAGGTCTGTCAGCTGCAGAGATGTGCTGCAGCAAGGATCAGACCCTGGCTGGGAGTTCCCTCTATGGGCTTGAAGGTGACTGTGTTGCTCAGTGGTGACAGGAAAGGGGCAGCTGTGGTGGTAGCATCTTGTCCCCAGTTCCTTGCCAGATGGTCCAGCAGATGGTCTGCTGGGATAAAAGCTCCCAGCTGTTCAGACCAGTGATCTCCTGGAGAACAGGTCCTGCTCAGACAGCAGCCCCGAGGTGGCCCGATTCCCTGTCCCTCCAGCCACTCTGCAGGCCAAGATCCTGGCAGCAGGGTCTGGAGTCCTGTCTCAGACCTTTGGGGGAGGCAATGCTGCATTTGTACCCTACTGTTCTCGTCCCTATCAGCATGTGCAAGATCAGTGCTGGCCCCTGCTCTCCTGTTCTGCCCACCTTTGGCCCTGAGGTTTGTGTTGCTCTTCTCACCTCCTCCCTGACTTCTTGTTTCTCTCCTTGTCCCTGCTGCAGGCACCTCCGTGATGCAGGTGATGGCTTCTGATGCTGATGACCCCACCTATGGGAGCAGTGCCCGGGTAGTCTACAGTGTGCTGGAGGGCGAGCAGCACTTCACTGTGGACAGTAAAACAGGTGAGCAGCACCCAGGTGGGCTGGGACCTTCTGTGTGGGGCATCAGGAGGCCTGACCGTGTCCACACATCCCCCATTTGGGCTGTGCTGGGGTCCCGGTGCCATGGGCATTGCTTGCTGTGTGTTGGAGAGGAAGCTGGGCAGCCCTGCAGGCTGCTGCCCGGCTCCCTGCAGTGCCCGCAGCGGTGCAGAGCAAGCCCTGCATTGCCAGCCCAGTGCCCTGCCTGCGCCTGCACCAGTCAGAGCTCCTCTGCACTCTATGCCCAGAGCACGAATGTACCCCCAGGCACATAAAATGTCGGTGTGAAAGGTTTAAGTACTACCAGAGGGGCCTTACCAAAGGCTGCATTGTTATCACCCGGGCTTTGATTAAAGGTAACACTTTAAATTAAGGATCGGTTTATAAATGTTCTATTAATATTTAATGAAAGAACAGTAGAAGCTTCTCCATTCCTTAATAACTTGTAATAGAGCCTGTTGTAAAATGTCTCTGTAATAAATCCCTAGCAGATGATGCTCTGACATACTGGTTAGAGTAGACCATAACCAGGAGATGTTGGGGTATATATTCTCCTTGCCTCCCAGGAGTGTGACTCTCATTACCCTTAATGGGAGCCTTGCAAGCTTTCTAAGGAGGGAAGACACTCAAATGCTAATAAGAGGTATTTAAGGCACAAAGCATGCAGTAAAGTACCCACAGTGTAATGAAAAATTGTCAAAGGACAAGCAGGCTGGGTAGCTGCAGCTCTGTTGGAAAAATAGACAGCACATTTCCATCCCCGCTCTTGCTGAACTGCAGTGACACCGGCTGAGATCAACCCCGGGGCTGAAGTGCCAAGTCTCTGTCAGGCTCATTTTCTCAGGCTGTTTTTATGCAAGTCTGAGTAGAAATTTGTTTGGAGGCTCTGGCATAAGGAGAGTGTAAGGGGTGCCTGAGCCTCAGCATCTGCGTGAAACCATGCACCTCCTCAGAACCCGTCTGCTCTGCATGGGCAAGGGAGTCTCAGCCCTGACTGTGCCACCACCCTGGTACCACTGGAGGAAACCTCAAATTTGGTAGCTCCTAAGCACACCTGACAGCAGAGCTGAGGTGTGTGGTGGAAAATGCCACTGTCTGGGAGAGGCTGGTGCAGTGGGGAGAGTTCACAAGCAGCAACTTGGGGCTGTATCCACCCCCTGGCCCAGTAGCTGCTGTATCTGGGCTTTCTTCTCTCCCAGATTTGCTTTGTTTTACTGGGCAGGAGGTGAGGGGAGGAAGATGGATGAACAAAGGGGCTAAACACTGACAATTCAGGTGCATGTGAGATCCTGTTAATCTGAGTCAGCTTTGTGGGAGTGGAAGCCTTGGCTGCTGGAATGAAGAGGGACCACTGGGAGCAGAATGCACAAGCCAGGACGTGCAGAGGCTCGGCTTCCTGCAAGAACATTAATGCTCTGTATTAAGGCATAAACTAAAATGTGCCCTGTGGGACTGTGGTGAGAATTAATGTCACTCTGGGAATCCAAGCTTCTTGATTCCTTGACTTTTTGTGTTTTAATTCTCAAGCTGGTTGTTTCACAGTGTGGGGGGGTTGATTTACTGTTCTATTTGCTTGTGATTCATAAAAGCAAAACTGCTGACAGTCTGCAAAAGAGTCCTCAGCCCTTCTTGAGCACGTCTGTTTCCAGAATATCTGCTCGCTCACTCAAGCTGGTGCTGGGACTGACTCTTCAGCAACGTCTGAGCTGTGAATAGCCTTTTGTAGCTGCCTCGCCTGGGCTCTAGGCATGCGGTGAGCAGCTCTGCCCCGTCGGCTGCTTAAGATATCTCTGTGGTACTGGCCAGGAGCCAGCACATCCACCCAAGCAAATCCCACCCTGCTCCCACTCTGCACTTGACTAGGTTTTTCGTGCTCCACATGGGGAATCTTGGTCTGACTGCCCTGGGTGGCCCCACTTCTGCCCTGAGCATAAGATTTAATTATCCATAGCAGCAGCATAACTCTCAGAGCCACCATTGTTATTAATGGCCATAAAAAGAACCATAAAAACCTGGCATGATACATTTCTTATAATATATGGTAATGAAGAACAATTTGTTTTCCCTTTTTGGTTTTGACCTCCTTCTTCACCTTTTCTTGCAGGTCCATGCTTGCTCATGCTCCCTTGCACACCACCTGAGCCCCTGGCTCCTTCCAGGGCGGGTTCCCTCTTCCTTCCTTGCCTTTACAACCAGCTCTTTTCGCACTGTCCTTCATAGTATAGGTTTGTATTGCTTGTACAAGCGTGGCTTGCAGGCTGCAGTACAGGATGTGGACCGTGTGTAGGTTGCTTATTTTGTCTCCCATTCTTGGAGACAAAGAACAACCAGTACAATTCTGGTTGTAGAATTCAGCTGGGGGGTTGAATTGGATGGACCTTTCAAAGACAACTAAATGTCCCCACCCTGGGACAGCGGGAGCTGCAGTATGGCATTTGCTGGTGCTCACAAAGCTGTGGAGAGTGAATGATGGTGAAGAAAAACCACAGCTGATGCGTATGAGCTTTTCTTTCTATCACATACACCAGCCACTACCTCTTGTGCTTTGAGAACTAAATTTCAGACACAGGAACTGTCCACTGGTTTGTGTTCTGGACCTCAAATCAGACCCCAGAACTTACCCTGCATGTGTTGAAGGTCTAGGCTGGCTTTTTTTGGTGTTTGAGTGGGAAGCTTTGTATAAACAAACTTTGGAGGGGTGATTTTCTGTGCCAGCTATGATAATGTCCCCTAAGCTCCTTGCAAGAGCCTGCCGGCAACAGTCACATTCAGAATTTGTGCTGCCTTCCTCTTTCCCCGTGTGCAGACTGGGTGCAGCTGATCTTTGGCTGCTCTTTGTAATGTCAGTCTAACTGCAGAAACTCCTCTACCCCTGCAGCAGGCTCTGGGGCAAGCTGGTAACTGCTGGGGCCACAATCCCCGGCTTTGCCCAGCAGGATGCAGGTCAAGAGGTTTAGTGCTAGTTCCTATTACAGCTCTAGGAGGGGAGGAAACCTATCCTTACCAGGATCCTCTTAACTTTACTCTTTTCAGAGGCTGAGATGAACACAGAGAGTATGTGACTCCCAGTGCATTTACATGAGAGGGGAATTCAGTCTGCATTTCAATTTGCAGGCCAAATTTTCATGTTGCTTTATATCATCCTGCAGACTTTTCACCTTTATGTGGCAAAGCTTTTCCTCACCAAGCAGCTGTGCCTGCTGCCTCATGTCTGCTCCTGTGTTGTTTGCCTTGCCCTTTCTTATCTTTGGTGGCCGGTGTGGCTGGAGACTTGCTGCCACCTGCA
Organism: Jacana jacana; assembly: GCA_013400555.1. NCBI lineage: Eukaryota > Metazoa > Chordata > Aves > Charadriiformes > Jacanidae > Jacana > Jacana jacana. Next base: position 585,423 of record VZTM01037995.1, read on the forward strand.
ATCCCTGCCCACAGCCTCAGGAGGAAACCTGGAAATACTCAGCCCCCAGAAGGGAGATGTAACCTGGTGCTCTTGGCTCCAGCAGTCTTGTGCATCCCTTTGCAGGGATTTTGACTGCTACAGAACAATCAGAGCAGGTAATGTCATAGGCCTCATGATATTTGCTGCGTTCCTAAAAACCCAGCTTGTCAGTTTGGGAGAGTGCATGGGAGTCTTGCTTCTTACAGAAAGGAAGAGCTTCTTCTTAAAATCTGTCATTTTGCTCTATGCAGGGAAGAGGCAGAAGGATTCAGAAGGCTAATTGAAATGCAGCCTGGCATTTGTGATTGCTTAAAACAGCTCCTGACTTCTAGAGCCTGTCTCCTGAATTGGAGACTTAGCCAGTGAGGGCTTAGGTGTACTTGTGCCAGGGAGAGCAGGACAAGGAATGCTGGCCTGTTGGGATGAAGCTGGTGGTTATTTGTGTGCAGTCATTAGTTGTTTCATCCTTACCTGCCAGCCTTGCCCTGTTTGGAGACCGACCGCAGCCCTGGTCCCAGGGTAGCAGGGGTAGAATGGGAGAGGAGTCATTACTGGGAACACACTGCACGGTGCTGATGAACTGTTGGATTGTGTGATGTGGTGGTGGGAGGCAGAACATGTTTTTCTGTGCCTCTTGCCAGTTTGTTAAAAATGCTCCTCAGTGCCTGGAAACAACTACACCAACATGAGCGTGTTTCTGCACATGGGTCTCTGCAGGTCTGAAGCTCATCCACCAAAGCCAGGTATCAGGGACAAGGGACTCTGCGCATGGGTAATGAGAGTCTGCGGAGAAGCCACGCTTATTCCAGGTGGTTGTTGTTTTTAGCAAGAATTTATGTTAACAGTCCTTTTCAGAGACTGCTACAGGAACTTTGGTTTGTGACCAAATTGCATTTTTGGTCATCTTGAGGAAATTAGGGTATATCCACAAATGTGCAGTGGGAGTTAATATTAAATCCTGAGGGATTTAGCTGCCAGAAGAAGGGACAACGGTAAAGGGTAACCATGCTGGCCCATCTGTCAGAGCTCACTCCCTCCCTCCAGGGCCCTGCTGCCTCTGCGCTGGCGCAGCCAAGTCTGACTCCAGCCAGGAGCAAGTCCCTACTGGGCATTCCTCCCTGAGCTCTGTCTCTACGGGTGCTGCCCTAGGAGCTACGGAGCACACACTGATTTGAAAAGGACGTGGCCACGCACTGTGAAATTACCACGTTAGAAATCTGCAGTCTGAGCCATCTCTCAGCCAGAGTAGTGGTGTGACTCTGCATCCTTCCAATTAACTTCAGCTTGGTTAGGCTGGTGCAACCATAATGTTTCCATTTCTGGATCTCAGCTCTGTACCTTATTTCCTGGAGAGCCATGAACTTCCTGAACCTTGAGCCTAGTACCTTGCTCAGATTGCCCGTAGCTTCTGCCTCCCAAATTGTCCTGAGCTGAAGAACAGGAAGGGGGTGGCTATGTATGTAGGACAGATGAAGTGCTGGTTCCTAGGGAGAAGACCCCACCTGCGGCCCGCTGGCCTCCTCCAGGATGTATGACTCAAGCAGCACTTGTGTCTCAGCAGCTCCATCAGTATTTCTATGACCCTGCAGGCAGGTGTGGGCACAGGAATGTGGGTGAGGAATCTGCAGGCTAGTTGGCAGATGCCTCCCACCCCTGGGCTGAGGCAGGGATCTGTTTGCTTGAACTGACCAAGCTGCTGAGAGGAGTGAAATAGGAGGAGATAGAGAAGACAGATCCAGACTCTCCTCAGGCACGCACAGTAAAAGGACACAAATGGCAGGAAGAGAAAACTTGTCACCATGAAGGTGGCATTTCCATCCTTGGAAGTACTAAAAATCTGACTGGACGTGTTCCTGAGTAATCTCATCTCCCTTTGAAGACCACCTGCTTTGAGCTCTAGTTGGACCAGAGACCTGCTGAGGATACATCCATGAACTCCATGACTTTCTGGCTTTGCACTTTGTGACGGGGGAGTGTTGCTCCTGATGGCCCTCAGCTGGAAGGTGCCCTGTCCATAGGGTCTCTGAGGATGTGGACATCTGAGCTGGAAGTATCTAGGAGCAGAGCAAAGCCCATAATGATGGGATTCCTGGAAGGCAGTTACCTACCGAGTGCTTTGTCCTGCTTTGTTTTTATCACCCAAAGAATGTCTGCTGTTTGAGCAGATTTGATGGTATTTATGTGATGCTGAAAGTGTCCCCTTGTCTGGTAATTATACTGATTAATCTGGATCATGCTGGAAAGCCACATGTGCCTCGTACCAGAGGGTATGCCACCATGCGTCTGTATTATTCAACTATAACAAATGCTGACAAGAACTAGGGAGATGAGTTTGAGCTAGAGGTTGTTCTTGCTCTGTTAGCAGAAGGACAAAGTTTGGCAGCTTTTCTGGATGGAAAGAAGGTGAATCTTAGGGGACAATAGTGAGGAGTTTTCCATGTTGTACATGCAGCAGCGGAGGTCTCTGTGCCCTGAGAACAGGTCGAGTGCCACCACTTGCTGCTGCTTTTGCAGAGTCCCTGGGGGTCAGGTTTTGGGACTAGGGGCTGTCCTGACTTTAGGAGATGGCACCATGCAAATTTGCTGCTGGTGGGTGTTTATGGCAGCAATAAGTGCCGTATTGAAGGAATAGGAATAGGTGTGGAGTGCTGGAGACCCTGATTTGTGAGGGCCACTAGCAAATGGTACGTGGTACCTCGGCATAAAGGACAAAACCAGCCTGGCATTTGGGGTAGGAGGCTGGTGTGGCCCATGCAGCTTCGTGGGGAGCGGCTCTCGGTGATGATCTCGGTGATGATGCAAGAGCTGGGGCTCTTGGAGGCTTGGGACAAGGAGGCAGTTCATCTACATCAGACCCCTGCTCCTGCTTTTCCAGGGTGGACTGGACAAGCAGCAATGTATCATGGCAGGAGGTGGTTTCTGCTCACAGTCTGCACCCAAAACAAAGACAAGGATTTTCTCTGCCTTGTGCCTCGGGAAGAGTCCGAGCTGGCTGGGGCCATTTGTCTGCCCTGCATGTGCCAAATGGCCTGGACTTGCTCCCTGCTGGGACGGGTGACCTTGGAGTTGTTCTGGGAAGTGCCTGAGCACTTTCCTCCCATCTTGCGTGGCGTATTATGAGCTATATCATTACGAGCAGCTCAGTTAAGTCATTACAGCTTTCGTGAATGCATGAGCTTTTTCCCTCTCATCCCAATTCATCACTATTGCGCTGACATGAATCATTTTCATTATAAAATGCTTCAGACCCTGTTAATTAACAGAATTGCTTAAATTTCAATGAGATAGCGCTTGCCCAGAAATAACGGCTTTGTATTCATAGTGGAGAGGCAGGAGAGGCCCATAAGCATGACCAGCTGGGGCCAGTCCCCTGCAGCCCTGGGGAAATGGTGCCTGTGAAGGCTAGTCCTGGTGGCTCTCGGGTGGGAGGCTGCAGGTCTCACTGGGACGTGTGCCTGGAGGTGTATGCAGGGCTCCCTCAACCCCTTTGGAGGAGGGAGGTGGGGCTCCCAATCAAACAGCTCCTTCTGAACAGACCCAGGAGGAACGAGGAAGCCAGTGCAGATCCTGGAGGCCATCACAGGATCTCCCTGTGGTGGAGCTGAGATGCTCCCTGGCAGAAATACTGCAGTGCTCTGTGCTGCATCTCACCTGCACGCTGGCTGGGAGCATGGACCTCAGTGATGGAGTGATAGAAGGGCTGGGAGTCACCCACGCGTGTGAAACAGGCAGATGCTTGAAGTGCTTGAGAGATGAGGGGTGAAACAGAGCCTTCTCTTGATTCATGGGGCTGAAGACAGTGGGAGTCCAGGTAATTACAGAACTGAAATGACAGAGGGACAAGAGAAGCTGGATGCAATTGTGCCTATCCATGAGTGCTGGGGAGCTACAAGGATCTGAAGCAGTGGTTATGCCTTTGTAATAAATCCTAACTACGATAATTGTTGGAATAATTGCTAGTTTCAGAAAGCAAGGAGAGATAAATGTCTCCAGAACGGTGTTGCCAGCTCCTGCTGCACCTGTAATGTCATGCAAAGGCGGGGGAAGATTTCATCCTCCAAGCTCAGTGACATTTCTGACTGCCTCTGGACCACCACACTGGTGGCTCCTTGGTGTGATCCATCCCTCCACAGCCTTTGTCAGGAAGGCAGAAACTGTGACAACCCACTGGCTGTGGGGGGCTGATGCTTGGAAGCCTGGGGGTATGCCAGTGAAGCCACGCCATGTGTCCTTGCAGCCTGCTGGCACCCAGCTCTCCTCTCCACTGTGCTCAGGTCGTGCTGAAGCCATCCCAGAAGCCTCTGCCTTGAGCCAGGTGGCTTGGATGGCTGTGGTGCTTGCTTGGGTACATGTCAGCAAATGTCTTGCACAGCGCCAAGGGCAACTGGATGATTCTCTGCTGTTGGCCTGGCAAGGGAGGAGCTCCCTCGCTGGAGACCCACACCACACAGCCAGGCAACCCCCCCTCCAGCCTCCTCCCTAGCACCAGGCAGGATTGCTGGTGAAACACAGCAAAGAAGGATTTTGGAGCTCACAGTAGGAGGAGGTAAAGTTAATAGTTAAACAGAAAAGCCTGGAAGAGAGAGCAATTACAAAACCAGAAAACAATGTCTAAATCTGTGAGAATGTTAAGAAACTGAGCTGGAGGGGTTTTTAAGCTGATTCTTCGCTGTTCTGGAGTGTTGCTGGTGTAGTGGGACTGGGTATGTGCTACTAATGACCTTGTATCCAGGTATGCACTCACTCATGCCCCTGGTGCCACCTCAGGGCAGAGTCATTTCTTTCTTTCATTCTCAAAATATTTCTTCTCTGCTTTCTTTCCATGTAAATAAAAGACTCCTGTGTGACATAGGAAGTCATAACTTCTGCCATTCACTATGTTTTCTAGGTTTTACTACTCTGTTTTCTTGTTTTACATTCCTTTATATTTTAGTTCTGGTCATTTCCCCAAAGCCCAGATGACTACTGAAGACCTGGAAACACTTTAAGAGACTTCATTTCATAAAAAAGTACTAACAACCATACATTTTGTTAAGCTTTATGGTCTCTAGAGCATTCTCAGCCCCTGACACAGAGTGTAGATCATCTCAGGCCTCTTTAACTTAGAGGGACACTTGAAAATGAGGGGGGTTTGTTCAGAAATTTGGAAATACGCTGCCCTCTCCTCATTCTCCAAATTAAATTGGGGCCCCTCCAGGCATGCTTGGGCCACCAGGTGCCTGTGAAGTGGAGGTTGGCATTGTGGGATGTTCTGTTGGGAATGCTGTGGTGAGCCTGGCTCCTGCCTGAGCAGATAAGTGGGCTGTTGCAGATTGGTGCCAAAGGGGTTTCGTGACTCAGCCTGGGCTTTTATATCGTTTTCTGTGCAAAGCTTGAGGCTGGCCCCAGCATCTGGGCGAGTCCTCTGGCCCCTGCCAGTCCCTCACTCTGGCCCCCAGCCTCCCTGCAGAGAAGTGTAAACCTCCTGTGAACTGGGGGTGAACCCTGTCAGAGCTACTGGCAGCCCACAGCAGGAGCAGCGGTCGGGAAACTTTTGTGCAACACACCTGCAGATCGGCTACAGAGACTCCCCAGGATCAGGTTGGGCCTGTGGCCATTCCTGGGATTTTCAAGACATTTGTACGTGGCTGACAGCCTCTTGGGCTTGTTCTGCTCTCCAGAGTCCTCTTCTTACTTCAGCTGGCTTTTTCTTACATGATCTATCTGGAGCTTTGCTCCCCATTGCATTGGGGCCCAGCAGATGTTGGTGGTTGATGCCAGCAAGGTGCTCCTGAGGCAAAGGCAGCCAGCAGCACCTAGGGCTGCCTTAGAGGCCAGTTGTTGAGGAAGATGACATGTCACTTCTGCTCAGCCCTGGTGAGATGATGCTAGTGCTGTGTCTGGTTCTGGGATGCCAAATATGAAAGATGCAGGCATACTGGAGTGAGTCCACGGAAGGGTCATGAAGATTGAAGTACTGAAGCATCGAAGCATCTGCTGTATGTGGAAAGGCTGGGAGATGAAGCTGATCCTGTTTAGAGCTGTGTTTGGATAAGGTCATCTCCAGTGGCCCCTTCCAGCCTCATCCCATCGGTGACTCTGTGGATGCTCTGTGACCTGCCTGTGCTCACGCTGTACTGCTGGTTTCCAGGTGTGATCCGGACAGCCGTTGCTGACCTGGATCGTGAGACGCAGGACCGGTATGAGGTGGTGATCCGTGCAACAGACATGGCAGGACAGCTGGGTGGCTTGTCTGGATCCACCACAGTCACCATCGTAGTCACCGATGTCAATGACAACCCACCACGCTTCCCTCAGAGTAAGTCCTGACAGTGGTGGGGGGTGATCAATGGTCCTTGTAGGGTCCTGGCCTCTTGTTGGGTGATGGGCTGATCAGGCTCAGCTCCCAGCACAGCCTGGCACGTGTGTGAGCCACATGCAGGGTGAGCCAGATATGCTGCTTGTAGGGCATATCATACACAGCTCCCTGCCTGGGTCTAAATGTGTCCCTGCCTGGCAGCATGATGGAGGGGCAGAAGCTTTGCCCGAGCCTGTCCAGGTTCTTGGACAAGACCCTTCCTCCCGGCACTTGGAGTGAGCAGGGCTGTGCAGTGGGAAGAGCAGGGCTGGCCCTTTGTTGATCCCTCTCTGAGCAGTGCTGGGGGAGAAGTCAGGCTGGTCTGTCTCCTGGGAGCTGGCCTGGTCCCTCCTGGCTGCTGCATCAAGGTTTGGCATGTTCTGCCCTACCATGAAGCTGCCTGACTCACAGACAGCAGCCTGGACACAGCACAGCCCTGTTCTCCAAGTCACCACTAGCAGCCTGTGGCTGAAGCTTGCGTCTTCTCTAGCACGCTCCCCAGATGAGGACCCCGCTGCAAAGAGTGGGTTGTGTGATCTCTGCAGTGCACACCAGCCACAGAGACCACCAGTGTGTGGAGAGCAGAGCAGAAAGGGTGCTGCATCTCCTAGAAATTAGAAATGGTAAAGTTTGCAAAGAATCAGAGGATGCTGATTACGGGCCAGTGTTCATACAAGAGAAATCAGTCCTCACTTCACCCGGCATCTTGAAAGGCCTGTGTTCCCAAATTATCTTCCCTCCGCCCTTGTTTTTGTGGCAGGGGGACGTGTTTCTCCTGGTGGGACATTCTGAACTATAGACACTGGTAGAGTTTGGGCAACCCTGGTAGCCCAAGGGTGCCCTCAGGGGGGTATGCAAAGGGCCATTTCAGGAGGCCTGGAGGGAGTTCTAAGGGAGAAGCAGTGACCCTGGTACCTCTTTCTCCTCCAGAGATGTATCAGTTCAGCATTGTTGAAACTGCCCCCGTGGGCACTGCCATCGGGAGGGTGAAGGCAGAGGACTCTGACGTCGGGGAGAACACAGACATGACATACCAGGTGAAGGATGAGGAGGGGGTGGAGATGTTCAAAGTCACCACAGACAGCAATACCCAAGAAGCTGTCATCTCCATACAGAAGGTGAGCGACAAGGAAAGCTGCTTGGGTAGGGAGGGCACAGATCTCTAGGAGGGCCCTTTCCTTTGGGGACTCCTGCTGCTGCATTTGGATTGAAATCACTGCTCCTCTGAGCAGCAGCAGTTCTGTTTTTGTGCCTGCAGGTGCAGGGAGAGACCTGCCTCTGTGTCTGGGAGGAGAGGCTGGAAATGAGCAGTAGCATGGTGCTGCTGGAGCCTCACAGGGCTCCCTTGGTGGCTGCGGAGCAGCAAGCTGTGCATGGGTGAAGCCGTGCACAACACTATGGAGATGAGTGCTTACAGCTGTTATTGATGGTGCCTGTTAGAGGAGAAATATCCCCACCTGATTCCCATATCTGACCAGCAGCCCTTTGACTGTATCTGCTTTTGATGGCAAAAACAATCAAGCAAACACTTGATGCAGACAAGAAAGAATGATTGTTCACCAAGGCTGCTGCATTCTGCTCCCCTCCCCTGTAGAAATAATAGCAGGGTGATTAATGATCAAAACCCGCTCACTTGCAGCATGCAGTGTCCTGTCTTCCCAGTGAATCCTGGCTGCCTGTGCCCTGGGGGGAGTGGGATGGAAGCTTCCTCTTTCTCCAGCCCCCTTTGGTGTGGGTGCTGCTGGTGGGAGGGCAGAGCACAGGCACGAGAGGTCCCAGCCCCCTGTGCAGATGCTGCCTGGGGAGCAGGTGGCTTTAGCACCATCCTTGATGTTTCTGTTGAAGGAAGGGGCAGGTAGGGGGTCTCCTAGACTGGATATGGCTAATCCTTTCCTGTTGTCCCAGCCTCTTGACTACGAGTCAAAAAAAGTGCACACTGTCGTGGTGGAAGCCCTCAACAAGTTCGTGGACCCACGGTTCGTGGACCTGGGCACCTTCCGGGACCAAACCATTGTGCGGGTCTCGGTGCTGGACGTTGACGAGCCCCCCGAGTTTCGACCCCCCTCCAACCTGATGGAGGTCCAGGAGGACGCGCACGTTGGTTCTGTCGTGGGGATTGTCACCGCCCTTGACCCGGACACCGCAAACCATCCTGTCCGGTAAAGCAGCTGCCAAACCCTCACATCATCTTCCTTGCAGGGGTGGGCGCAGGGTCACCTGCAAGGGACACGTGTGGCTGGGGGGGGTGGGTGTCTCATGGCCATGGCTGGGGCAGAAGTGGGGAGGAGGTGGCAGAGGCAGTGCGGGTGGAGGTGACAAGTGCTGCACGCGTGGCCAAGCGTGTGAGCGTGTCCTGTGAGACAGGCGGCTGGCAGGTGACTGGCAGCCTGTGCACAAGCAACCGGCAAACAGGAGAAGCCATCGCACAGGTGACAGAGACATCGCTGGCCAGTGATGGGTTTGTGAGTGGCAAGGGAGTGTCAGGGAAGGTGGCTGGGTGATGCTTGCGTGTCCCTGCTGCTGACAGCGAGGTGTCTGCAGTGGTGCCTTACAGAGGCCAGACGAGCCACCAAAAATGACAGGAGGGCAGCAAGGAAGGATGACAAATGAAGTGGGACTCGGGAGGTGTGGAGCCACAGCTTGACTCTGTGTGTGTGTGTGTGTGTGTGCACAGGGACCAAAGATCAGAGGAGTTTATATTTGGGCAGAGGACATAATCCAGGCAGCAGCTTATCTGTACAGGACATTTCCCATTTCCATTTAATTTGTGGCTAAAGAGATTGTTACCTTGTTAAATTGTTATTACCTAAGGCACAAAGCAGCTTTCTGGCTCTGCCAACTGGCCTGAGTCACAAGCAGTTGGGATGGAAAGCTGGTGTTCAGAAAACATCCTCAACGTGTGGAAAATTTCCTTGAAATGTGTGTTCTCGTGCCAGGTGACAGCAGGGCTGCAGGCACCTCGTGCGCAGCCGCTCGCTTCAAAAGAGCAGCAGTGGCTTTGCATTTGAGAGCTCTGGAGGGACCCTGTCCCAACCAGCAATAAACTGGGACACAGCAGGGTCAAGGATGTGGGATGGAGGGAGGACATGGCCAGGGAGTACTCATTGATCCCATTCGATGATGTCCCCCTGTGGCTGCTTGGGCAGCTGAGCTCCAGCGCTGTGCAACCACAGGGAACGCAGTGGTTCAAGGTGGGGTGAGGGATATCTCCAGATCTTCATGGAAATTAAGATTGAGATGTTTAGAAAGCTCAGAAAAGAATTTACACGTGGAAAGCTGCCATCTACAGATGTCTGGGAGCTAGCAGAGAGTATTGTATCACAAAGCTGGATGCTGAAAGTTGTCTTTGGGGTGAAAGTGAATGAAATTAGCCTTGGCGTGCCAGGAACTATTGATGTGAGTGCTGCACCACTTGGTGCTGTCTGTTGGACATATTCTCAAAGTTCTTTTGCTCACCTTGTCCTGTGGCTACACATCTGATTTCTCTCTTTGTGACCTACCCTGAGCACGTGGCTGCCAGCTCACACCCTTCAGGTGCGTGCAGTCTTTCAGCACATCCGTGTATGCGTGTACGTGTGTGCATGTGCGTTTTCACTGGGCTGTCTCTGGCAGCAGTGCTACAGAACAGAGATTTTATTTTCTGATCCGTAATTGTAGGAAAGGGGCCTTGGGGACAGAACTATTCTTATTCTCAGTTTTTCTTGTTCTTTGTGCTGCTTCCCTGTGGAGCTTCTTGCATTGTTTGCAGACAGAACAAAAGAAAGCAGAGGAGGGAGGCTTTCTACTGCTGTGCAGAAGGTGACGGGGACTTGGAGCAGAGAGAAGCAGATTCAAGTACTCAGCAGGAGGAAGAGGGTTAGAGCCCAAACTTTGTTATGCGTTTGTCTCTCTTATAGCAAGCTTAGTGCCAGACAAGGCAATGACTCGTGCCCAGGCACGAGGGCCCAGCCAATGGGACTCCCAGGCATCTGCTGCAGCTTGGGAATTGCCATGTGTTTTCCCTTGTCAGGCTTGATGCATTCAGATACGTGTCCTCCCTCCAGCTATCCCCGGGCAGGTAGCTCATCCTGTGTCCCCAGTGCTCCCCTGTGGCATTCGGTCTCTGTCCGTCCATCTCCACCCCACTCTGTTCTTGCAGTGCCTGCTATCGTGAGCGGTGGCAGTTTGTCCCTTTGTGATGCTCCCTTGGTGCATGTCTGAGGAGTACAGGTGGGTGAGCCTTCTCTGCCATCTTAACGTGTACCGGCTGGAGATGCAGGTTTGTAGTAGTCACACCGATGTGGCACCAATGCAGGAAGAAGGTGCTGTTGGATCTCCCCTGTTTTTCTCTCCTCTGGCTCATCAGGTAATTTAATGAAATCCTTTGCCATGTGGGCAACAGTTCACAGCTTCAAAGTGGTGCACAAACATTAATGCAGGCATCCTGCAGCACCCTGCCAGGATGTGACACTAACCCGTCAGCAGGAGACGGCAGTAAGTCACCTCGTACTTCAAGTGTGCTACTCCAAAGTACAGTCACAAGAAGCCAGCACTTGTACTTCACCTCGGATACATTAGAGAGCAACTGGTCCTGACAGCATGACCAATATTTGATCTTCAGCTCCTTGAAGTTGGTATGAACCCTTTCAAGTCGCTGCAGTTCAATGGATCCCTTTAACTTCCTGATCCTCATCTGCCAGAGGTGGGAGCAAAGATGTGGCTGTATTTCTGTGGTGGCTGCCGTCTCCTAGACTCTGGTCTGTGTGTTGGCTCTGCTCTGTAAACAGGGGAGAGCCACAACCTCCTGTCATGATGAGATGCACTCTCCCCTTGAGGCAGGAAAGAACAAGGATTGCCAGAGACAGCAGAGCAAAAATCAGCTCTGTCAGCATTTCCAGGTCCTGCTGACACCAGGCTGCCAATAATGAGGTTTGGGAAGTATTTTTAGCCAAATGGGAAAGGAGATGCCCTTGGCTCTTTGTTTTCATCCCCAGGCCAGCACAAACAGGGGTGTGTGGCTCCTGCTGTGCCATCCAGCCCAAAGCGGCTGCTGGAGGCATGTTTCAGCCTGGGCCTCCCTTGCCCTCCTGGTCATCTGCTTGTCCCACAAGGATGAGGCCATTTGGTGTTGAGAACAATTCCCTTCCAGATGAACCAGGCTGAGCTGCAAAGTGACCTGTTATGAAGACATGAGGGTTGAAGGACTGCTCTGAGGGGCATCCCTGAGACATTGCTCACTGCCCACCTCCCAGCTCCTCTACGTGGATGTAAAGCCCCTGGCAGCCACTTGCCCAGGTGGGATGGGAGTTGGGGCACAGGGTGTCTGAAGAGCAGCCCATCTTTCTGCGTGAGCAGCCCCAGCTTGTGACTGTTCAGAGGGACACCTTCCCTGTGGTGCTGGCGCTGTGAAGCAGGGTGTCCATGCTGAAGCCCACCCTGGCAGCGGGGCCGCGCACATCCTCAGGGGGAACAGGAAAACCCACCGCGGTACAGGCAAGAAATACCTTTCTAAAGGACTGGTGCTTTTTAATTTATTCCATCCCTGTTTGTTGCCTAAGAAAAGCTGGAACCAGTCTTTTTCAGAAAGAATTAAGTTTCCAGTTGCCTTTTTGGCTTTAGCTGTACGTTTCCTGGGCGTAGTGCGGTTTTTCTCAGCTGAGCCATTGTATGAGGTAATACAGTGATAGACGGTCTGTGTACGTGAGGCTGTTTGTATGGGAGCCTTTTGTTTTTCTCTCTGCAGCAGGAGCCTGTGCTCTGATTGTGTGCATTCCAGGCTTTATCAGCATTGGGAAGATGTTGCTTGGGATTTAAGGTTCTCAAAGATATTCTTGTTTGGCATCCACCAAATCCGGAGACAGGTGTTGGACATGGGCATTTTATAGACTCCAACAGCACAGCGAGAACTACAACCTGCTTCAACACAAAAGGGAGAGGAGGAAAAAACAAACACAACAAAAAGCTTTTCACACAGTGTTTGAAAAGCTCCCTATTAACAAAACACATGGCATAAAATGTGCTTCTTGTTGCATTCAGGGGGAGAAGTGAAACAAACTGCTTGAGAAATGCATTCACGAGAAAGATGAGCACCAAGAAAGCTGTCTAAATTAAACAGTCACTTGTAACATCCAAACCAACAGACAGTGCCAGCAGGAAGAGAAGAAAATGGCTTACAAGGTCCGCATCCCAATCAGAGCCAGGGACTGCAGTTCCAGATACGGAGCACCGGCAGCTTTAGGAGGAATGAGTGTATGTCCTATCTCTGAGTACCTGGAGGAGCTAGGGATGAATTGCTACACCTTCCCAGGTGAGAAGCACTGTTTGACCTCCGTGGAATGGATAAATATGAAGCTAGGCTACCTGAGGTGGAGATGTTTGTGGTGGTCAGCACAGACCCTGGTTGGTAATGATGCGTTTGTACAAAGCGATGTCAGCTGCACACAGCGGATCACTTCTCCTTCTTGCTGCTCTGGCTGGACGTAAGGGAGGGCTGTGTGGAGTGGCTTGATCTGCAGCTCTGAGTGGGTTTGGTGCGTATTTTGGGGTGGCAAATGGACACCCCCTGCACTCCCTCAGTCCCCAGCTCCAGTCCCAGCCTAGAGCTCCAGAGCCTCCACAGCTTTTTGCGCAGATGGGGAGCTGCAGACCCACCTGGACTGGCCTTCTCCAAAATCCCAGTTTGCAGAAGCAGGCTCAGCCCTGCTTTTATGGCAAATGCAGGCGACGCTCAGAGCTTTATCTCCTTGCCCTGGCGCAGCGCTGTGGAGGTGGCAGCTCTCCGTGGAGCGATGGTGACAAAAGGATCAGACTTTTGGTTTGGCTTGTGCCCTGCCACAGGGTATGGGCAGTCAGTCCTCAGCAGACAATCTGGAGGTGACAGAAGACGACTTTAGCAGCAAATCAATTAGAAGGCTAAGAAAAGGTTACCAGTGGCATGAGGCAGAGCACCCCCATACCAGCCTCCTGCCCTCCAGCCATGCAGGCAGCCGGTATCAGATGTTTCCAGGCTCAGTAATGTCTCCCATCACTAAATGGGCTTTTCTGTGTAGCTGTTTTTATGCAGACATCTTTGTTTATGCAGGCAGTGACATGAGTGTGAACAAAACAGGCGTGTGCTTATCCGAGAAGCAGGGAAGGCATATGGAGAGTGAGGTACCATCTTGAACCCTCACGGTATTCAAAAGTGGGATGGAAGAACAGGACGTGTTCGAGGTCAGATGATGTGGGAGAACAATGGAAGGAGTTATGCAAATGCATCAGTTATGCTACTGGAGAGATATTAGGTGTTGTCACCCCAGTTTCTGATCCTCCTTCCAGCAGTGCATTGGACTGATGCGTACAAGTGAGTGGCCAGACCTCTCCTGTCCCTTTGCAGTGAGCGAGCTGCAAAGATGAGTGGATGCGAAGCTGCAGTACATGCCAAGACAGTGTCACTGTCCCTCCTGGAGCTGGCTACACGCCTGAAGAGGCTCTGTTTCCAGCTGGGAGATGGGGCAGAAAATGCGAGAAGGCTAGGAAATCCCTGGCAGCTGGTTCAGAGATGCCTACGCTTGTACCTGGCTTTGTGTGAGAGATGCCCATCGGCTCCAGATGCAAGGAGGGGGGAGGAAGCCCAGCCATGTAGGTGTGGATCATGCTGGATCATGCATGTGCACAGATTAAACTTAGGTAGTGATTTTTGAACATTTTTCCTTAACTACAAGCAAGTGCTGTTGTATTTTTCTCTCCCTTCCTTCTGTCTGGAAGGGAGCTTGGGAACATAATGTGGTACTGTATAACACTTGAAAGGGTGTGGAAATGCCTTTGTATGTGCCTCCATCAAAGACAGAGCTGCCAGGCTGTGTGGTTAGGTGCCTTCCAAGGGACACTCTCATCTGCATCTGGTCCCCCCAGGGCATAGGACAGAAAAGCATGGAGGCCATAGATGCCTCTCTGCAGAGTGACCATCCGTGCATGCAGAACATGGGCTCCTGTTTCTCGGCTGCCAGGCAGGGATGATAATGGGACCCATTGGCCACAACTGGGCAGTGCCAGGTGAGATACAAGCACTTGGCAAAGCCACCCTGCAGCGTCCGGAGCACCTCTAGCATCCAGAATGATCTTCTAGCCTAGAGCCTGTCCTGCTCTGCTTCTCTTGTTTGAGCTGCCCCCTCAGCGCTGTCCTGTCTCATCAGCTTTCCAGCTTGTTTGGTGCCTACATTTATCTTCCTGCTGTTGTTGGACATGTGACTGAAGGTTTTAATTTATTCACAGCCCTCCTTTCGGTAATTTATCCTTTGTACTCTTTGCTGTCTTGTATTATTTAATTCTGTAAAGCACTCTGGGATGCAGTGGGTATGAAAGATGCTGTACACAATAACATTATGCTGTATTGTTTGTGATTTGTAGGCCTTCTGGATTTCTAATTCTGATTGCGGTGGTGGTGTTTGTTATTTGTGTTACGGCTGTGCTCGAGGGCCTCAGCTGGATCGGGCTTCCCTTCCAGTCCCTTCCCCAAGGAGCAGATATCTAAATGTGCCCTGATTTAATGTTTGCTTGCTTTGTTCTGTGCGTAATGGTTGGAAATGCAGGACGTGCCGCTGGGACTGATCGCTTGGCCCCAGGTGTCTGACTCCTCTCAAGAGCTGTGGGGTTGCCCTTTGGGAAGAGGTGGGAGTCATCCTCTCCAGAGGTGGCATGGGGAGTGGGTGGGTGGGCTGTTGGTGGGATACCCCAGGTTGTTTGGGGCAGCAGTGGAGCAGCTGAAGGAGAAGAGCAAGAGCTGCATGTGAAGGGTCTCTGCATAGCAGCTGGAGCTGGTCAGAACTGGAGGAGCTCTTCAATCTGCTCTTGTGAAACTGGGAAGCCCAAATCTCAGGGCTGCTGGAGGTGGTGTACTGTGCTGATTGTGGGGATGCTGGTGGTTGCCCACCTTTGCTGTCAGGGTTCTGGTTTCAGTTGCACAGATTCAGTCTGGATTCAGAGGAGAGTTAGTCATTTGTCACTGCTGTAGCTGCAAGTTAAGGTTTTCTGCAGGTCCAGCTCACAGCCTGCCCGTGCCCTGCTGCACTGTCCTCTGGGTCTCTCACTTGGGTGGGGGCTGTAACAGGATCAGGAGAGAAGGTGGTAGGTGAGGTGGACTCCTCAAGCAGGAGTGCTCTCCTGCAGTTTGGGTTGGTGTTTTTCCTGAATTTGTAGCTCAGAAGCTTTCCAGACTCAAGAGTGCAGTTACAGCCAGTGATTTCTATATTGTTCTATCCATCCTCAACATAAGGTTCCCATCAGAGCAGGCTTTTCCCTTGTCCACAGTCTGTGCTTAGTTTCACTTTATGCACCAAAAGCCACACTTTAATATTTATTTGAGGGCTCTGGGCTTGCAGCCTGGTAGAGGCATGGTCTTTGTGCACCATGCTGCAGCAGAGGAAAAGCAAGAATGGTGATATAGGACCTGTTGTGATAGACCCCTAGACTCCTGGGGCTGATGGTGAGGTTGGGCTTGGCACATCCAGCTGTTCACAGTTTCCCCTTTTGCCTGGTCCCAGGTATGCCATCGACCGCAGCACTGACACAGAGAGGATCTTTGACATCGATGCCAACACAGGTGCCATTGTGACAGGAAAGGTCCTGGACCGGGAGACGGCAGGGTGGCACAACATCACTGTCCTGGCGATGGAAGCAGGTGAGAGGGGAGTGCTGTGTGGAGAGGAGAGTGTGTGCTGGAGCAGAGTGGGGCAGAGGGGTAAACACAGGTGCCTTCGCTGCAGAGGTGACCAAGATGCAAGTGTCAATTAACACTGAAGTAAGAAAAAAAAAAAGAAAAGCAGCAGCACTGAGTCTGACATCTCCCTAGACAACCTAAAAATACTCCTCCTGACTCCAGCATTAATAAGGGAGCATGGTCGAATAGTATATTTGATGAACACTAATCAAATTTGTTACCTATGCGCCAGCTCTGCCAGTCATCCCTCTGCAGCTCGCTCCCTGCATTCGCACCTGCTGAGTGGCTCTGGGGACCCTGAGGGGGTCTGTGTTCACACCACCTGCATCCCCCTGGTCCAGCCATGGGCTGTATGGGCTGTGGGTGGCCCATCACCTGGAGTCCTGGGGCACAGATGGCTGCCAGTGCTCGCCTTTCCTGGAGGCTGTCAGTGGTTGGGATTTGCAGACTGTACCTGCACACGGGGTTTGTGGCTCTGGATGCCTCCTGTGCCCTTCCTCCACATTCTCCCTGCCCTTGGTGTGGCTGCAGGCTTGGCACAGCAAGCAGTGGATGGGAGGTCCTGGCCCTGTAGCAGTGGGAAGGGGCTGTGGTGACAGTGTCCTCTGAGCCTCTGTGCTGGGGACAGGGGGAGGTGACGCTGCCAGGGTTGGTACCACCAGGCTGCTTCAGCTCTGGCTGCAGCACTCGGCTTCACCCTGCAGCCCACCAGGAAAAGTGTCAGACCAGAGGATAAGGTGACGCTCTTTCATCCACTCCTGAAATTAGCTCCTTCCTGACCCTCCCACGGGAGCCCTGGTGATGGTCTCTTCCTTCCCTTATGGCAGTGTGATCCTTTAGCCTCTGTTTACAATAACTGCCAAATCTGCTCACACCCAGCTGGGAGAGCTGGGAGGGAACAGCTTAGTGGCTCTGCAGGTTTTGTTAGTTTATCTTCCCTCCGTGTGATGGGGGCAGTGGAGCCTGGTGCGGATGCTGCCAGCAGAACTTCTGTTTGTCTTTTTGTTTCCAGTTAAGAAAGAAAAAGAACAAACCTGGGTCTTGCTGCTCAAAGGAGCTCTGAATAAACTCCTCTCAAGGAATGAACAGAAAATAATAGCAGCAAAGAGCAGGCTTTGCTTCCCTGCAGCTGCTCTGCTGCGGGTAGGAACCTGCCCTGGGCACATCCTGCTGGCCTCCATCGTGTTTGCACAGTGCTCCTGGGCTCTGCAGGGTGCACAATGGTGGATCTGGCCCTGTGGGCCCCAGGGAGTGCTCTGTGTTCTTCCTTTTTCTGAGCTTGATGACAGAGAAGGGGCTTTAGTGCCAGGCACCGTGCTGGGAAGCAGAAAGGCATTGCCATATTCTTCAAAGTTTTCTCCATTTTGGATACTCAAGTTGCCAGGGCAGCATGGGACCTGCTGTGCTCTGCCAGTCTATGGCAGCTGGTAGCAGGGAGCTGCTTTGGCTGTGCAGCACCTTTTGACATCTGCAGATACGTGCCAAGACCTATTTGTCATGGGCAGGAGCCTTCCCTGGGCTTCGTTCCCACAGACCCCTCAGGAGTTCTGGTTCTCATTTCTTTGATCGTTCTTGAGCAGGAAGATGCCATTCTCATTTGAAGAGCTGTGCCAGGGCCTGATGGGTTCCTGCTGTGGGGTCACCCCACTGTGGTGACAGCCATCCTCTCTGGTGGGGCTGGGCCAGGAGAAGAGGGAGAAGCATCCCTGGCCAGACCAATGCTTCCCCATGGGGGACATCTCTGTCCCAAGCCCCTCTCTCTGCTGATGCTTTGTGCCTACTGGCTGGGGTAACCTCTGTGCCATCTGGCTGTAGTGCTGTCACGAGCCCTGCCCAGCATCAGGCAGCGATAGGCAGGCATGCCAGCACTGCCTGGCCACACCAGAGGGAGGGTAGCCCACTGCCGAGCCACGGCACGTCCGGGGGCTCTGCCAGCAGTGGCTGGGAAGGAGGGGATCATGGCGATGCAGCACAACTCAGCATCCAGAGGAAACTTGAGGTGACAAGAATCAGAAGGACAATATTTACACGCAGCGGCTTGGATTTCAGAACAAGTCAGTAAATGCTGCGGCTCCCCTCTGGCAGAGAAGGCTGTCAGGCTGGATCGCTTCAAAGCCCAGGGAGACTCTTCAGCGCTCTGACTTCTCCCGTGGTGAGCTCTGACTCATCCGTTTTAACTGCCCAGAAATTCCTCCCAGTGACATTATCCTTAACGTTTTGTAATCATGAAATATTAATGACTGATATTGAATTTAAAGTACAATTTATGTCTGAATCCTCTGGTGGAAAGGGCAGTTGTAAAGGTACTGCCTTCTGAGTGATAGAGGGGTTTGGGAGCAGGGCTGTGCAGCATCTGTCACGTCGTGCCCAGCGTAGCGAGATCAGTGTTGGAGCACGGGGGTGTCTGGGAGCCCCCACGCTGTTGTTGGTGTGTCCAGCACGGCAGCTCCTGGCACATGGAAGCTCCTGGCACACCGGTGGCTGGAGCCAGGAGGAGCTGGTGGGGCCCAGTGGTCTTTGGAGTGGCCATGCAAGTTGTATCTGTCTGTTGCAGCGCCAGGCGGGGAGTTACCAACTCCGGCAGAGGCAAGTGGTAAAATATTCTTCTTCTTTACCATCAGTGAGTTTGCAGATGACACTAAGTTGGGTGGGAGTGTTGATCTGCTTGAGGGCAGGGATGCTCTGCAGAGGGACTGGGATAAACTGGATTGGTGGGCCAATATTTATGGCATGGCCTTCAACGAGGCCAAGTGCCAGGTCCTGCACTTGGGCCACACCAACCCCATGGATGGCTACAGGCTTGGGGCAGTGTGGCTGGAGCTGCCTGGCAGAAAAGGACCTGGGGGTGCTGGTTGACAAGCGGCTGAACATGAGCCAGCAGTGTGCCCAGGTGGGCAAGAAGGCCAATGGCATCCTGGCTTGCATAAAAAATAGTGTGACGAGCAGAAGTAGGGAGGTGATTGTCCCCCTGTGCTCAGCACTGGTGAGGCCGCACCTTGAGTGTTGTGTCCAGTTCTGGGCACCTCAGCACGAGAGAGATCTGGAGGTGCTGGAGCCTCCAGAGGAGGGACACGGAGCTGGGGAAGGACCTGGAGAATAAATCTTATGAGGAGCAATTGAGTGAGTTNCCAGTGAGATGTAAACTTTGCAGAAGGAATGGAGCGAGCCCACCAGGCATCGTCCTGCTGCCTGTTGAGGCTGGTGGGAAGCTGTGCCTGCTCGATTCCCATGACGTATGGGCAGGTGGCCTGGAGAACATTACACCAAGGTCTTGCCTCCCTGTAGCATCCTCAAGCTGCCTTCCTTGCCTGCTGGCAGGAGTGTCCTGAGAAGGGCTTAACCAACTGCAGCAGGAGAAAAGCTTGCCCGTGATGGTACTTGTTCCCACAGGCAGCCTGTATGTCAGGATTGAGCAGCTCCATACAAGAGCTGTCCCCCCACCTTTGAGAGCCCCATCTGGCACCCGCTGCTGCTGAAGCACAGACCGTGCCCAGGGGTGCGTGTTGCACCTATGGATAACCAAAGAGAGTGGGTCTGCACTTGCTGTGGAGGAGCAGTAAGAAAAGCCACAGAAGATGTCTGGCTGCACCTGAGGCTGGCTGGGCTGCATGCTGCTGGTGAGGGGAGAGGAGGAGCAGGTCTCCCCCCAGAACAGGCACTTCCCAGCAGGAGCTGTCTTGGCCGGCTGGTGACCAGCAGAATATTTGGCCTTGTAACGTGGCAGCCAGCAGGAAGCATGGGGGCTGTTCTGCAAATCTGGCCTGGGACCAGGCCAAGCGTTTCCAGAGATAAATCTTCATCTCGCTCTCAAGCTGTTTACCTTCCTTGGGCTAATATTAGTGATTCTCTTCCTGTTTTCCTCTTTGCTCATGTAAAATGATGAGGCCTTGACTGCTGTGTCCACTGCTGGTAATTGAGATGATAAATCTTCCTGCTGGAGACTGGCTTTAATCAGAGCATTGTGTTTGGATGCGATTTAATGACTCTCATGCTGCTGAGTCCGGGCAGGACTCAGGAGAGGTGAGAGCCATTTATATGTTACTTGGCTTAACTGTTGCCTCCACTTTCCTTCCCCTCAGCTGGGAGCCACGTTTTCAGCTCCAGCCTCTGCTGTGTCTGACCAGCCATACCCCTAGCATGTCCCTGCCTTGTCCTTGCCATCAGGACTCGGCTTTGCAGCCGAGCAGCTGCCCCGACAGCCACAAAGCCACCCTGTGCTTCACAGCCATGGCACAAGTGCTGGAAAGCAGAGCAGCCCATCCCAGTCTTCTAATCTGCCTTTTGTTCTCCCAATTTGCTGAGATAATGAGGATTAAATTCCACTCTTGCCTCTTCTGGCCTCCCGACTAAAGTGGAAGTGTTGAATTCAGTATTGTACCCATCTGGTCTTGAGGCGGAAGGGAGTGGGTTGCACACTGTGCCCAACAGCATCTGTGAGACGTGTTTCCCTGGGTGCTGCAGCCCCAAAGAGCAGCCTTAGGGTCCTCTGGGCTTTCCTCAGCCTCTGCTTCAGCTCCAGGAACCCCGCAGAGCACCTTTCTGTGTGCGGCATCACTGCCGGGCTGTGTGTACAGGCAGGAGCACAAATGCTGCAGGTGCTTCAGCAGTGACCGGGTTTGGAGCTTCACAGGAGAAGGGTTGGGTGTAAAAAAGGGAAAGTATGAGTTTGTGGGAGGGTTCAGCAGGGTAAGGACTGGATCCAAGTGCAGCAGTAACTACGGATCTCCTCCTTCACTGCTGCAGCAGGGGTGGCCGAGCATCCCGGTAGTCCCTTCCCATCACTGAGCTTCTGCTGCGAAGCTTCCAGTGTTTGAGAGCACTTGCCCAGAGCTTCTTGGTGTCTGTCCTGTGGGCAGCCACCTGTCTGGAACACAGGGAGAGGGCGTTCTGCATCTGAATGTTTAAGACAAGAATATAGTCCTGTCCAGATTACTTTCACAGCTAAGTAGATTAAGAAAAAAACACTTTGGGATGCAGATGAAGATTGAGCTGGAGCATTTGAGGCTTCTCCTCCATGTCACTGCACAGCAAGACTATGGCTTTCTCCTGCTCCAGAGCTGCCCATCCCATCCCATCCCATCCCATTCCTGTGCTGCCCACTGAGCAGCACCTCAGCACAGGGATCCAGGCCATGCTCACTGATCACCCCAAGCTGCGCTGTTCCTAATATTGAGGAAGGCACAGACGCTGCAGCGTGGGCAGAACTCCGTCTCCCACCCCCCACAGGCTCCAGCGGCTCCCAAATCATTCAGCCCATGTTGGCAAAGGCAGCTGCCAGTCATCAGCCTGGAGCTCCCGTACTGCACTGCTGTGTTCCCAGCATCTCCCCCTTGTTCTGTGTGTTTTCCATGTCTGTCTCCTCAGTCTTTTCAGATTAATAGCATTCCAACTCCTGGAGGAAATGCAGAAAAACGGCATGTTTAATTTTAATTTAGGAAAGCGTTTAGGTAGCAGCCTAGTTTCCTCGCTGCTGTCAATCAGGTTTTCTCAAGGCTGACATCAATTAGTTTAAAAATATTGAATGTAATTTTGCCTGACACAACATATTGCAGCCACTGCAAAATATAATTTATTTTAGAAGAAGAAATAATTAAACTAATTTGCATGTCAGTCAGCTGAGCTGGAATACCGAGGAGAGATGCTGCAATGGAAGATGACTTTGTTTTTTTTCTTCTCTCCTTCACTCTCAGCCTGACACGTGCCACCTTCCACCCCCTCCTCTGGCCAGGTGCTGCTTGGCAGATCCCTTCCAGGGCATGTTCCTGTGCCTTCCTGCAGCCCTCATTCCCCTGGCCTGCAGTACACGCCTGCTGAGCTTTTCCTCCTGTGCTTCTGGAGCCTGTGTAGGGGCACCTGCCTATGTGTTTGTGTACGTGGAGGAACCGCAGGTCAGAGCTTTTGGCCTTGCAGGTGTGAAGTCTGCATTAGTTAGGTGCCTGCCTTTCAGCACAGGTGGACTCAGACAATCCTGTTTGTGCTTCTGCTCATCGTAAATTCAGTTTATGCCACACAACTTACAGAAAGCATATTTCAGAGATGCTTTGGAGACTGTTCTTTGGGGGTTTTTTTTCAGATACATCCAACCATTTGTCATATTTTTCACCCATAAATCCAGGTACTAACTCAAAGGAAGGGGGAAGTTGATAAGGAAAGCATTTGAGGAACCTTCAAATAGATCATGGTACAGCCCAAGTAAAAAGAAGCCGATGTGTGCCTCTCTGGAAGAGTAGACAATGACGCAACAGTTGCATTTCTAACCTTGACATTCCTAGAGATCCCAAATTTGAACCCTGTCACTGAGCCAGGAGTAAGCATGAGCCTCAGGCTTCAGCAGTTTTGGAAGAGGCAAAAGGAGAGCCTTTTTATGACAGGGTGCATTTAGAAAGGACAACTGTGCTTTGAGCTGTGCTCAGGGGAGCGGTGTGTTAGTTATGGCTCTGGCAGAGGGGTCAGCGCAGGTCCTTGGCACCGTGCCACAGTGCATGGGTGACCCCACTCGTATATAGGGCATAAAACACTCCTGGCAGCTGCTCAGTGAGGCTGTGGAATAGGGCAGACCTATGGCTATGCCCAGCCCTACACTTGCTGATCGCACCCCTGCTGGTGAGTCTGTAGGAGGTGATCTTGAAGGGAAGCTGCCGTGCTCAGGCTCACCCAGGTGTCCTGACCTGGCCCCATAGAGCCACCACGTGCTGTGCCAGCAGGTTCTGGGGGAGAATTCGGCAGCTCTGAGATTGGCTCCTGCTCGCAGCCAGCTCAGGCATTGGGAAACGAACCACTCCTCCGGGTCATGGTTAGGAAGGGGAAGAGATGAGGTCCCAGCCCCTTCTTCCTCCCTTCTTTTTCTCCCTTTCTCTAGCAGTGCCTCCAGGGTAATGTCAACTTACTTCTAAGCCGAGCAACAGGGATGGTTATCCAGCTTTCTGTGAGCTGAGGAGGGGGTAATGAGATGCTATTGTCTTTCTTCTTGATGGAATTGAACCCTTTTTCCTCTTGTTTGTGGCCCCAGTGGGCATCAAGCACACCCCTCCACCTCTCCTGGGCTCCCTGCTGCCTCCCCCGTCCTCTCTCCCCGAAAGCAATTGCAGTTTATTTCACTGCACCAACATGCCTTTTAAAATAACACATCGTTCTAGGCTTTTAGTCACGACTTCTGCCTCCCTCCCCCGAAAACAACCATCTAATCACCAGAGCAGCTGGTCTGGGTGAGAAGGAGTGATAACACGAGAAAAGGGTGAAGGCAGCTCTGGGGAGGGGGCTTAGGTTCCCAGCTAATTATGGAGGAGCGCTAAATCTCCTCTCCCCTGGGTCCTCCCCCACCTGATCTGCGGGGGCCAGCATTAATTTTATAGACAAACAGGCAGCAGAGCTCCTGCCCGAGAGAGGAGAGAGGCATCGGGTCTGTCACAGTCACAACCTCTGGGTAAAACAAAGGAGATGGAGCACGAGGGAGTTCTCATTTCTGGAAGCACATGAGGTGCTTCAGAAAACATTAGGCCCTCCAGAGTGATTTATAATCTTATAGAGAGGGCTCAATGTAGCTTTGCTGTGCGTGCCGTGGGGTAGAGGGGCACTGCAGCGAGTGGAGCTGTAAGTGCAATCTTCGTCCCATGTGCAGAGCGCGCCTGGAGCATCACCAGCAGCTCCATGTGCTCAGAGGCTGAAAGCCCTCTGGACCACTCTGAGACCCCCCGGGTGAGCACGGGGGTGATGGAGCTGCCCTAGATCTTCCTGCCTCATGCCTTGACAAGGGAGCATTCAGTCCCAGCTCACATGGGTGCAGTGAGGGTGCAGGTGGCAGATTTCTCCACCACCCTGTGCTCTTAGCGGATCCCAGCTCCTTCAACCCCTGGCTCTGCTGCCTGGCCTCTTGGCTGTGGCTGATAGCCCCTGGGGTGCAAGGGTCATGATCTGATTCAGGGTGGGATGTTCTTACATCTGAATTTGCCTGTTCCTTCCTGGTGCTGTCTGGCTGCAGCATCAATGCTCATCAGTGGTGACTGACCCTTATTGTGGGGACTCGCTCGGGGCTGCTCAGTTTTCCCAGGGTAGATCTGGCCAACAGCAGTGATTTGGGAGTCCTTGGTATGCAGCCCAGCAGCTGGGTTTCTTTACTGGAAAAGAAGTGTTAAGGCTGAGAGATGCTCTGCGGGTGGCACTGGCCCACAGACGGTGCATGCCATGGGTGGGCAGAGGTGCGGAGCCGCGGTGGTCTCTGGACGGAGAGAGGAGGAGGGTTTGCTCCCTGCTAGCAGCAGATGGCACTTCCTGATGAAGCTCTGCTTCTTTTTGGTTTCAGATAATCACTCACAGGTATCGAGAGCCTCTCTCCGTATTCGTATCCTGGATGTGAACGACAACCCACCTGAGCTTGCCACCCCCTATGAAGCTGCTGTGTGTGAGGATGCCAAGCCTGGCCAGGTAGCTGATGTCCCCCAGACCTTCTCATGAGTCTTCACCAGCACCTGCAGCTGTTTTGTGCTGTGAGCAGCACACTGGACCAGTGCCAGCCTGCCTGACCTTGCCCTTCTGCCCTAACACCCTCACGTGAAGCTGCTGTCCCACTGGGAGCCACTTTGCTGGTGTCTGACAGCTAAGCCTGTCTGGAGGGCAAAGGCTCATCCCTCACTGTGGCAGAAGCTGGTGATGCTCTGCTGGGCTGGACCTTGTGGAGGGGCTGCAGAGGCACCACTGATTCTCACCTATCCCTTCTCCCCACAGCTGATCCAGACAATAAGTGTTGTGGACCGTGATGAGCCCCAGAGTGGCCATCGTTTCTACTTCACGCTGGCACCCGAAGCCACCAACAACCACCATTTCTCTCTGCTAGATATTAAGGGTAAGTCCCGCAGCCTCTGGGCTGAGTGGCACAGCTGGTCCTGGGGAGGGAGATGGGGCTGTGGGCTTATGGTCCACCTGTGCTGGATGGAGCTCAGGATGCTTTGAGCACCCTGCAAGGCACCGTGCCAACATGAAATGGTGAAACTGGTTTGCTAGCAGTTTGGATTTCCTCAAGGAGGCTCTGCTAGCTTTCTTCTCTGCTGCAGACAGGTCCAAAGCTCTTCTCATGCTGTCTGGTTAGCCTTTGATGTTTTCAGGGCTCTCGGTCTCTTTCTTGATGCAAAATCTCCAACCTGCCCACAGGCAAGGAGATGATGTGGATTTATAGATGAACATGTTCCCATTTTGAGCATTAGGATTTATCCCTCTCCAAGGTAAACCCTGGAGCTGCCATGTGGGTGGGCAGCCCCCGTGTACCCCACAAATGAGAGCAGCTCAAGAGTCCCGGGGGGGTTTAGTGGGGCCACACAGCAGCCACTAAGAGTTACCTGGGATGTGGTCAGCAGAGCTGGATTCTGTGTTAGGTGGTGGCACAGAAGTGTGGTCCCTCTGTGCTTCCTGAGGCTCATCCTGCCCTTTGGGAAATGCAGGTGGGCAGGGCCTCTGTGTTCCTCTGGGAAGCTCTGGGGTTCTTTGCACCTCTGGGCTGAGCAGCTCCCGAGGACTCAGTCCCCACCTGATGCAGGTTTTACGGAGTTGGAAGGTCAGGGTGCATTTGTGTGGACAATAACACCTCAGAGAGGTAGTTATCAGGCTGCTTCTGTTTTTGACTGGTGCTTTTGGTGAGTTTAGGTGCTGAATGTAGTGGTATGTGCAGCAGGGAGCCTTGCAGATACTGGAATCTTCTCCAGCCAGATGTGTACTTACTTATCAAAGGGGCCAGCACAGGTGGAAGCCAGGGACCCACATTGAAATGCTTCTTGTTTTTTTCTGGGGTTTTTTAAACCTTTTTTTTTTTTCTCTGCTTTTGCAGTTTCATCTGTTGAAAGTCTGATTTAGTTTGTTCTGAGCTTATCAGAGGAACCCTCTGCTGATGTGAGATCCTGCTTGCTCAGTTTGTTTCAGGGCTATTAGGGATAGTCAAAGTGGAACTAGAGGCAAAAAGCTTCAGATATAATTGTAGAAGGACATATTGCTGTGTGTCCTAAAAAGTGCATCTGTCCCTGACCCGAGTCCCTCCCCCTGCACTGATGGGGCAGCTGTTCACAAGACCTTTTCTTTTCATCATGTAAGCAAGATTTAATCCTCTGTAAGATTTTGCCCCACACCCAGCGATTAACTTCCTTCGCTTTCTCTGAAGGACCTAATGAGAATGTGCTGAGTTACACCCTGGTGTCTGTCCCCTCTAGAAGCTCTGAGGGGCCCGTGGCCATCCCTGCTCTGTGTCAGGATGTCTGCTATGGCTGGGTTGTGGTCCCAGAGCCATCAGTGCTCTTTCTCCTGTCTGGTAGGGGTGCCTGGAGGTCAGGGCAGGCTGCTTCGCTGCCCACTAGGTCGCCCCCTGCTCAGCCAGGGTTCACCAGCCCAAGAGCTGGGGTTGCAGGAGGGTGCAGGATGCTGCCTCACACACTGCCATCTCCTCCGGAGCTGCTGCTCTCTTGAGTGGGACGAGGCTCTCGTTGCACGGGGTAATCCTTCGTGCTAAATGATCTCGCAAACTTTGCATGTGGTGCAACACTGCATAAAATGAGTAGAAGCTGGCATCACCTCCCGCCTTCTGTTCTCAGGAAAACAAATGCTGTTCCTGCAGGGTTATTCCCAGGGTGTTTGGAGACTCTCCCAATTGCCAAGCAGTGCTGTCTTCCACAGCGAGAGGAGGCGGCTGCCTGTGCAGATGGAGGCACCCCTCATTTCTAATCGTGTGTGCGTTTTGGTGTCATCTCCTTTCCTTTGATTTCTCTCCCCTGACCATTTCTCCAGCCCACTGAGCACCCTGGGTGGGCTCACCTTCGCCCCCTGCTCCCCTGGGTTCCCTTGCTGCATCCTCCTTTGTACCCCCCTTGCTTCCCTCACGTGCATTCACCCCTCTCACACTTGCCTCTCCTCCTCCATATAAATATCAGTGGTGACAAACTGCTACCACCAGCCCATCTGTTTCTTTGTACAAATTTGTAGCCAGTTTTGAAACGTGATTTATAAATATTGCTTTTGCAGCCAAGGAGTGACACTGATGGATGTCAGCACAGATGGATTCACTAAGCTCTTGCTTAAATCCTCCTTCTCTCTTTTGCTTCGCACCTACTTCCCTCGGCTCCTGCAAGGCAGCAGAAAGCCACCTCAGGAGGGTGACTTGTCCTCAGCACGACAGGGACCAGCATCTCCTCGGGAATATCCCCGTTAGAGTTCATCAGGCAGGACAAGGGCAGCCAGCCGTGGCAGGGCTGGTAGGTGGGGTTCCTGGGGGGCTACGGAGATGGATGAGATGTCCAGGGGGTTGGCTGTCTGAGCAGGCACCTCACTGGCAAAACTGACCCCGCTGGAGAAGCAGGAGAGTGGGATAGATGTTGAAGTGCAGAGCCCCACCACATGGCAGGGAGCAGAGCTGGGCAGGAGAGGACACTGAATGCTGCCCAAGCTCTTCCAGAACTCCTCCTGGGCAGCATGGAGGAAGCCTGAGAGGGTTCTAGGGAAAGCTCAGGGCACTCGATGGGGCAGCCTGTCCATCAGATGAAGAGCTTGTGGAGTGAGTACCTCCTAGTGAGTGGACACATGGTGATAGGGCAGGTCTGCTGCAGCTGGATACTGCCAGGACTGAGTCAGGAGGCTGCTGTTTGCCCAAACCCTGCTGGGTCAGTGCCCACCCCAGCCAAAACTGCACAGCGTGGGGCTGGCCCTTGCCAAGAGCCTGCAGTTAACACCTGCAGCCCTGCTCGGCAGCTCCCAGTGGCACACAGCGCTGCCTGGGCTCTGGTGCTCTGGGTCAGAGATACAAGAGCAAAAGGTGACCCTGCAGGAGACCTTGCATTAGCTGAATTATAGCTGCTTTGCAAGAGTCAGCGCCGTTTCCTACTGGCATCTCTCTTTCCTTGCTTTTGTCCTGTCTAAGGGAGCGCTCAAGCACTTCCTAATTCATCAGACAAGGAATAAATGTCATGTGTGGTAATGACAACCCTGATCCAGAAGGAAGATGCCCAGCAAATGAAGTGCATAAAGGAAGAGATAGAATTGGAAAAGCTGACGTCACCCAGGTCCAGCTGGTGCCATTCCAAAGGCATTCACCATCCCCTGCCTCCTAACTCACCTTTTGCTGGGTCTTTCTGGCCTGAAAAAAATTGATTACAGAAGGATCAAAGGCAATTAAAGCCTGAAATCATGTTCTCCAAGAAATGCTAATTGTGTTGGAAGGGATGGTAGAAAGCATCCAAGCCCAGCAACCTGGAAAGGGTGCTAGATAATATGCAGCGACACATGGAGCTACTGACTCCAGAGCTCAAGGGCTAGGCAAGCAGATGTCTGAACTCTCTGCAGGTCTCATTAAGAGCATGTAATGGGTGATAGAAGATCTGAAAATTGTAACAATCAAAAGCAAAATGTTAGGATTTGAGGGTTGCCTCAAGATAGAGGAATCCTCCTCCAGTCCTGCAGGGAGATGCCTTTCTCAGCACGAGCAGCGCAGATGCTGATCTGACGGTGGGGTTGAAAAAGAGCATCAGATCTCCTTGGAGGCTGAGCAAAAGGTAAATGAGCAGCAGTGGTGCCATGGCCTGGCACCCAGAGAACTCGGGAGAAGGAAAAGGCAAAAGGGAAAAATAGAATTATTCTCCTACCAGCTGCACCCACCTGGGGCTGGAGCAGGGTCTGCCCCTTTTGGGTGGTTCCATCAGCAGCGTGGCCATGGGTCTGGCCGGGAGCCGTCTGCACCTCCCCTGGAGTTGGCGTGCCTGGGTACCAGAGCTTACACAACAACTGCTGGAGAAGGAGAAGGCAGATGCTCGTGTGGTCCCAGGAGTGTGGGAGAGGGCAGAGATGTCAAAATCCAAACTGGAGGTAGCTTCCTCCCGTCTGCTCTCCTAGCGCTGTTCGAGATTGAGTTATGAGAAGGATTTATTAGTTCTGTCTTTGAAACTGCCAAGATCCTCTTTGGAGAGGGACTCTGAGAGACTTAATTATTTTTTTACTCTTTTACGCTCCCACCAGAGTATATTGCGTTCCAAAACTTTCTTCTTAGAGCAATATTGACTGGTCCCTGCACATGCTTGACCCACGTTGGTTTCTGCTTCTTCTGGTGACTTGCTCCTCAAGCAGGCAGAGCTGCTGTCTCCTGCCTGTCACACACACAAGGTAGATGATCTGACACAGGGTAATGTCACTGTGGTCAGGGAGAGGGGGGCATGGGAAAAACCTGCAGAGGAGATGTCAGTTTGTGTAGCAAGATGGCAGTAGTAGTAAATGGTTTGGTTTGGGGCTTCAGAGAATGCATGGCACAACCCTTAGAGTTGGTGTGACCTCAGCACAAAGTGCAATGTCGCAAGGACCGGGCAGGAGAAGATAAGTGTGGGGATTCAAACCCGTCTGTGCAGGAAAGCTGTGGCTTAATGTCTGCTCAAATTTCATTACCACCTCCTGGGAAACATGGCTCCTCTACCTCCTGACCCCAAAAAATGGACTTAGCAGAAAGCAGCTACAGAGGAAGAGGCACGAGAGGCTGCAGGGCCAGGCCTGCTTGGCTTTTCTTTGCAACGACTCCAGCTGTGCCGACACAAACACACCTACGCCAAGGCACACATCCTGAAGCAACTGCCTTGGGCCAGCTGCATGTAAAGAAACAGCTGTACCAAGAGAAATGGCAGCATTTGGTAGGAAGTTGCTTTGGGGGCATTTTCTAGGATACGTTTTCCTGGACTTGGGCAAAATAGTCAGAGTACATTGCGTGGCAGCAGCACTGCACTTTCTGGAGCATCTCAGGAGGGAACACAGAAGTTTGCAAGCAACAGGGGTGTAAACACCTGTCAGAGAAACCAGCAGACCAAGGTGCCTGGGAAGCTGTGGGCACAGCGGGAGGGGGCTGGTCTCTGCCAGAGCAGGGTCTGGGCTGCCCAGCCCTGGTGAGCAATGTCCTAGGTGTAGTCGTGACATTCTTGCAGATCTCCGTCCTGTAGGAAGTGCTCATGTCACACTGCTCAAGAGAGAAAATGTAGTTTATGGTGTTTGAAAGAATGTTTTGCAGTTGTGATTTTTGTCTGTTTCCCCAGCACCAAGTTTTGAGTTACAGAGCAGGACCTGAGGTTTCTCAGAGCAGAGCTGGCTGTTGTGCTGCTGCTATATTTAAGTACTGGCTGCTTCATTTTGACTTTGTGGGTTCAGCAGTGGAAATACTTCTCCTTCCTGTACTCAGGGGTGAGGGGGCTCAGCGGTACAACGTGCTGGCTGAGCAATCTCTGCCGAGCTGAGGTTATTGACTGCCTCTCTGCGACTTGGACATGCATTTCCCCTTGATTTCTAGAGACTGTTTGTAAAAATACAGTGTGCCTTGTGGCAGGTCCCTAACAGGAGCTGGAGCTGTAAACAGGAGGGTGTCACCAGCCTTCTGCTGCATTTCCAGAGAGGTGAGGAGCTGATGCTATGCCTGTATTTACTCAGCACCAAAGGGGGGTTCCCAAGCGCAGTGTTTGATCAGACCTGGGCCAGAGATGGACTGAGCAGCCCCTTAGAGGTACAGGGCTGTGCACAGGCATCCTCCAAGACAGGATACAACCATGATCTTAGGCTGGTTACTTGACTGGTGTGATGGTGCTAGCCCCAGCCTTCCTGGGCTGGGGGCCACAGACTTGCATGATCACAGCAAGGAGGTTTGTCCCATTTGTCCTGTGGCTTCATCTCCACTGCATCCAGATGCCTGAGGCTTATGTTTAGCTGGGCTATCTGGAAGTTAGTCCTGGCCTCTTGCTGAGGCGGTGCCATTAACGTTATTTATATCTCCCTGCTATGCTGCAGCAAGCTGAGGGAGCAGCACCAAATGAGATCTTGTTACCTTTGTGCAAATGATTAGCATAACAATATCATTTTTTTTCCTAGCTCATCCTTGGTAGGCAATAGGCAGCTCCTCTGCTGCCAGCAAGTTGCCACACTTGCTTTGACCTCTTTGCCGCTCAGGAGGCTGGTGCTCCCCTGTTCCTCTTGACAGCTCTGCTGAGTTCCTCTCTGCCGGGGCCACATGCTGCTCCATAAGTCTCAGCCACGGTAGCAGATGTCCCACAAGACCAGGTGGCTGCCCAGGCACAGGGTCAGTGGTCCCTGCTGGTCCCTGCTTTGCATACAGAGAACCTCCGTGATGCGTGTGGGGCAGAAAGACTGTGGTCTCCCCTGTGGACAACCCCCTCTAGGGGCTGGTCGCCCTGTGGCCCTCAGGTCCAGTCTCACTCGAAGCACAGGTCAGTGCTGGGCACTGCAGCCTTGCAGATGGAGCGCTGGCATTGCATGCAGTATCTGCCCTCTGAGGCAAACCGTCCCCAAATCGACTGGTACAAGCATTTGCTCTGAGCTCCTGAGGATGTTGCCTGCCTGAAGTCTGCTGCTGTGAGCTGGGATGAGTGAGGTTAGGTGGAAAATTCCATTAATGGATAAAAGATGCTCCATACAAAGGAAGTGGTTTTTTTTCTAGTGACCTGCAGCACAGTTCTTTGTAGATGAATAAGGTCTAGTTTTAAATTTCGCCTTTATGGCACTCAGTGCAGCCTCCAAATGTTGGCTGGTGAGGTCTTCTCTTCGGTGTCTTTGCCTTTCCTGCCCTGAGCTCTTCAAGGCAGACCTGTGCTCTCAGGTGAACAGGAAGAGATGATTTTTTTCCCTGTCTCCTTTCTGCTGGAATCCCAGCTCTCCCCAGCTAGGGTGTCAAAGGCTCCCCTCTCCCCATTCTGCCTGTATTCTGGCAACACAGAAAACTCTGGTGGACTGAGTCCAGAATAC
This sequence comes from Jacana jacana, assembly GCA_013400555.1. Lineage (NCBI taxonomy): Eukaryota > Metazoa > Chordata > Aves > Charadriiformes > Jacanidae > Jacana > Jacana jacana. The sequence continues at coordinate 617,204 of VZTM01037995.1, forward strand.
TGATGATAGGAAGGAGCAATCTGGTATCTGAGAGCTCTTCTGGGCACAAGCCTGAGCACTGCTCCCTCTCCTCTGAGCACAGACAGCCTATCTTCCTTGCTCTTGCTGCACTTTGCCAGGCTCAGCTGCAGCAAATACGGGGTGGGCTTGGCCTTTGCACAGGGGATATGGGCTACCCCAACTCCTCTTCCCCTCTGCCCTGAAGCAGAGACCAGCCTTGCCCTTGCTTGGCAATTGCTGGGGTCAGTTGCAGCAGTCCTGATGTCCTCTGTGCCTCACATTTGTACTTGCAGAGAGGGCTCAGCACTGGGATCCTGTCAGATTCGGTCCGAACTGTGTTGCCCCCAGCCGTGAGCATCTCAGGGGGGAGATGGGGTCTGTTCTTTGCCCTGCCCCAGCTGCTGCATGGCATCTCTGTGCTCTATCACCCATCCCGTCTGGTCAGTGGATCTTCCCTGTCCCGGGGCCCAGCGTGTGCCTGCCCCTCTGCTCTGCTCTGGGCTCATCTCCTGTCCCCTCCGTGCCCCGTGTGCTCCCATGCAGCACCCGATCCATACGGCAATTTCCGTGGTGGCAGGCAGCCCAAGAGCCGGGATTAGAATAGATGTCTTTTCCGATCGAAGAGCTGATTGATACAGAAAGGGGCCAGTCCAGCATAAATCAGGTGCAATAAGGAGAGAGCCTGTAGACAGCAGTACCTTGCTGTGAGCGGGCCAATCTATGTTTTATTAGATAAAGACTGCAGACGGTCGGCAGTGACTTCTGACATCTGGCTGCAATCGTTGAGCTACTGTTCAATCCCTTCCCGGCTCTGCTGCTGGCTGGCAGTGAGTAGCCCACAGGAGCAGGGAGCAGAGCTGATTTTCAGCCCCTCTTCCTCCCCTCCCTCCTCCAGGTCGCCCAGACGCAGCTGCTGCTTGGGTTCGTCTCTGGCGCCGGGGCCCTGGAGGGGCCCATGAAGTGGCCGTGTTAATGGGATGGTAATGGGTTATGCTGTGCCGGCTGAGCCCCTGAAACAGCAGGGTTTGAGCAGATGGGGAGGAGGAAGGCTGGGAGGCTTGGAAGATGCTCTGACTGCTCCTTCAGAAGTTACAGAGGATCCTGGGAGCATTTGGGTCTCCAGGAGCCAAAGGGAGGGGGACTCTGAAGACTCTGAGGCAGGAGCATTCACTTGCAGCTCTCGGGTTTGGAAGCAGTCACTGGTCTTGCAGGTTCAGTGCCACCTGCAGAACCCCATCCACTCCGGTCTCCATTTCAGCAACTCGTTTTTATCCTGATTGCTGCTCTATGCCACTCTCAGAGGGTCTTATGGGAGTGTTTTTTTCCCCTCTCTGCTCCAACTGCATTGTTTGTCAGCACAGCACAGATGCCCATGGGCTGTTGCTCCTGTGTCAGGTTCACCATGCCCTGGGCAAGCCAGGGTGGGAGACACCAGGCTGGTCCCAAGATGCCTGGCAAAGGGGTATGTGCTGGAGCAGAGCTGGCCACCTCCAGGCACTTGGGCTGCTGAGGGGCTGCGGTGCAGGGGAGCCATGAGCTGGGTCCCTGCTCCCCTGTGACGGAGAGGAGGGAGGTCTTTGGGTGGTTGATAGAGTTGGAGCACGATCAACCTCTGTTTGTCTTGAGAGTGGAGAAGCTCCCAGCGAGTCCTGCTGGTTGTGCTATGGGGGTGACTTTGCTGTGGATTTACTTGTTCCCTGCAGACAACACAGCTGCAGTGCACACACAGAGAGTGGGCTTCAATCGCCAAGAGCAGGACGTGTACTTGCTCCCCATTTTGGTGGTGGACAGTGGCCCCCCCGCCCTCAGCAGCACGGGGACTCTGACCATCCGCATCTGTGGCTGTGACAGCAACGGGGCCATCCAGTCCTGCAACAGCACAGCCTACGTCGTGTCAGCCACGCTGAGCCCCGGTGCCCTCATCGCGCTGCTGGTCTGCATCCTCATTCTGGTCGGTGAGTGCCCGCCTGTCCCACAGCCTCCTCCTGTCCTGTTCCTTCTCCTCTCCATCCTCATCCACCACTGGCACAAGCTTGTGCTGGGCCAGCAGGGCATGCTGTGAAGGTGCAGGAGAGGTGTGGGCTTGTGTGTGTGTGGGAAGGGGCTCTGAGAGAAGGGTGTTGCAGTGCCTTCAGGTTCAGCGTAGGGCAGTTGATAGATGATGATGCTGAAAGCCCACTGGCACCAGTTGGGCTCAGAGCTGGCTCCCGAGGGCTGTTGGGACATCTGCAGAAGCCAGCACGTTGTTGAGTGAAGTCTCCTCTCCTTGGCTCCCCGGCTCCTGGAGTGTCTCCATTCAGAAAAGCCCTTTCCCACAGGGTGCACTTTACACTGGTTTCATTTTCTGACGCAGTGCAAACAAATTTCTGCCTAATTGCCCAAACATATAAAGTGCACATCGGTGCTTTAAAGGTGATGGGATGAATGGATGATGATCCAGGACACATCTGCGGCTCATTGCTCAGGCTCCGTGCCATCTGCTCCACATTCACCCTCCCAACATTTGGCTGCTGCTGTGATTCATGCACCCCCTTTTCCACCTCATCTTCTGCAGAGTCCATCCGTTTATCTGTCCAGCTGTGCTTCATCCACCTATCCTTCCTGTCTCAGTGACTGATAGGAGTTGGCTGGCACACTGGCGGTCTTGGTCCTTGCCCCCATGGGAGCACAGCTTGCCCAAGCCCCTGCACCCATCTGACTATCCTTCCTTTCCCAGTGCTGGTCCTCCTGATCCTTACGCTGAAGCGCCACCACAAAAGCCACCTGACATCTGAGGATGACGAGGACATGAGGGACAATGTCATCAAATACAATGACGAAGGGGGTGGCGAGCAGGACACGGAGGCCTATGACATGTCAGCCCTGCGCAGCCTCTACGACTTCAGTGAGATCAAAGGCGGCGATGGAGGCGGGGGGACAGGAGAGGGTATCCCCAGCGGAAACCCAGCCTCCGAGCTCCATGCCCTCCCACAGTGGGTGCAGAGCCCAGACCTGGACTTCTCCCTGTTCAGAGACTATATCTGCAAGAAGGTGGAACAGGCGGACGAGGACCTCTCCGTGCCACCCTACGACTCATTTCAGACCTACGCCTTCGAGGGCTCAGACTCCCCTGTGCCCTCCCTGAGCTCCATCAACACCTGGTCCAGCGGGTCAGAACAGGACTTCTCCTACCTGGGGGTCTGGGGACCACGTTTCCGGCAGCTGGCAGCACTCTATGCTGGGCGCAGGGGCGAGGAGGACAGCGAGGAGTCCTAGCCATCCCGCCAACCCCTCAAGAGGCTCCCTGTGCCTCCTGGACTGGGGCTGCATGCCACCAGGTGCCACAAGGTGCCACATAGGGACAGCATGTGCCTCTGGCAGGGCTCCATGGCTGTCAGAGAGGGGCTGCGCCGCAGGGCTGGGGAGCACCGGGTGATGTGCTCCTTGGCAGCTGCCTCCTGTTTGGGGCACCTCAGCACCCCCATGGCGAGGCCGGGTGCCCGAAGGAGCCGCTGTGGCCATTGTCATCTCCTTAATACCAGTCTCCATTAAAGCACTACACATTAATTTAAGAAAGAGAAAATCTAATTCAAGAGAGTTTGGAGGGGGTTTCTCCCCCCACGAATTATCATTTAAATAGATCTGTTCAGTGAGCCCAGTTCATGAGAGGAAGAGCAAACCAGGAGCCTTTTGTCGTCTAAATTGTTTTTGTCACTTGAGTCAGAGCATTTGAAGTGCTTTGATTCCTTTAAGAGCTTTCCTTGCAGAGGGAAACAAGCTTTTAACTTCTGTTCAGCTTTTCCCCCCTTAGGTTTGCTTGCTTTCTGGAGTCCTTCTTCTCTCTGCGTGTGGGTTCCTCAGTGGCATCGGAGGGAGCATGTGGTGGGGATGCACCCGCTGGATGTGGGCTCTGGGGTCACACCCTGCACGGAGGGATCTCTCCACGAGAGTTTGCTTCAAAACACACCATGCCTCTGAGCTGCAATTGCTTCACCTCTCAGTTCTTAGACCTTTCCTGTGGTTATCGGAGATGCTTGGGATTTGAAGGGGCTCTTCCTTCCCTGCACAGCAGAGGTTGTCTGTGAGGTCCTGATGTCCCCCACGGCCCTGCTGATGGATGGGGATGTCCTGCCTGTTGCCAAGGCGTGGTGCTGTGACCTGAGCCATGGAGCAGCTGTGGTGCTGGGGAGCAGTGTTGGAGGGGTGTGGAGTGGTAGTCCCCAGGCTGGCTCTGCTAGCCCCTCTGGGCAGGTTGGGCCTGGGTCTGCAGGGCTCTCAACAGAGCTCTAGCGTGGGCTGTGCAGGGCAGAGGGGAGGATATCGGCACATCCTGGCCGTGAGTGGTGGGGGAGAGCTGCATCCAGGCTAGAGCATCACGGTGTAGGGCATGAGAGAACCCCAGCCCTGTGGTTTGGAGGAGGTAATTCCTGCTTGCACCCAGCAAAGCACCACCATCAGCAATAGGAAAGCCATCTCCAGGACATATTATTGAGTCTACATTCTTTTGGCACTGCTGCACAGGCTGGGCAGTGGGTCTATGACACCTCAGGGTACAAAGGGTGTCCCCACCCCGGCACAGTGCCCTGCAAGAAACCTGCACGAGCTCCTGCAGTGGAGCCACTTTGCATGGAATCTCTGGTTTTGAGAGGCAGGTCAGAGGAGGCCGGTGGGATGTGCCATTGCTCCTTGGGCTGCAGGTGATGCTGGAGGAAAGCACTCGGTACCCTGCGCTTTTCCAGCCTGCTGTCTTCCCCGGTGTAAACTGTGCAGGGGTTTGAGCAACACCCTCAGGCAGCTTCTCGGGCCATGCTGGCTCATGGAGGTCCTTATCTGCTCCCTTTGGAAAAAAAAATCAATTATATCATTGATAGGTAACTGATAAGGTCTCCCAAGGCCTGACACATCCTGGGCTTGTCATCGGGTTTGTCCTTTTAGTTGAGTTGCAGGCAGTGTTTTCTAACCTTGGAGGAGTTTTATATGTCAATGTACATGTGTGTTCATTTTTTACTGTGTTTTGTTTCCTGGCTGCTGGTGTTGGTCCTTTGGCTGCAGCACGAGACCTGACAGTGGAGGAGGGCAGGACTCATCTTTGCCACGGCTCCTGCCCTCGACTGCTCCTGCCCACAGCCACCACGTCCACATCTTGGCTTTCACGCTGGGACTGGGAGCTTTGTGCCTCTCAGGGTCTCTCCAGTCACCACCCCCCCTCCAAAGGAAGCAGCAGGCACCCCACTGCTGGCACCCACACCCCAGCCTGCTGCTGGTTCACTGTGATGATGCTGGAGAGGCAGTGGGGCCAGCGGTCTGCTTTACGCCGGCCTTCGAGCACCAGCTCTGGCCACTCCGCCTCAGGTGGGTGATGCCCCAGAGCAGGAGAATGGAGAAAGCCCTCTCTCTTTCCTCAGGAACGTGTTCGTGTTTTCCCTCCGGGCTGAAGAGCTGTGCCCTCACCCCTCCGGAGCTGGCCTTTCCTCTAGCAAAAGTGTTGTGCAATAGCAGGGCTCTGTCCGTAGGAGATGGGGTCTGACAGGGTACGTGTTTAGCAACCCTCCCACCGGGGTTATTCTTCATCCCCGACCAGCCAGTCCTCCCCAGCGCGCATGCACGCACGCTTGCCTTTTCATTTCTGCCCCACCTGTAAATAAGGGGAGGAGCGCGGTGCCGAGCGAGCCGGCCGCTCTGCGCGGTGCTGCCCCGCACCCCCTGCCCGCCCGCACCCGGCAGGAGGAGCTGGCGGCTGCCACCGTGTCCGATGGAGTCACTTTGGTTTCCTTTCTCTACCCAAAAGAAATTAGGAGGTTGATTTCCTCACCCTTGTTATTTTTTCAAGGTCTTTCTAGGACCTGGGAATAAATTATTTCCTTGTCGTCTAGCCTGAGTCTTACTTGCTTGTTTTTGTCTAGTTTTGCTTCCTCATGTTGCACTGTCAACGTGGTCCCATCAGAGGGACCAGCCAGGCGGTCCCACCAGCAGGACAGGCCATGGCACATCCTGGTGTGGCATCTGCCCTGCCAGAAGCCAGCAGCCAAGCTGCTGTTCCCACCAGAGAAATGCTGACTTCTTCCTCATTTTCATTGAAATGCTCATCAGAAAAAAAGCTTCTTCAAGAGAAGGGTCAGTTATTCTGTCTGAATTTGAAGGAAATGATGAAAAAAAAAGATGCCCTTGGCTTTTTCCATCTCTTCAGAAGGAGAAAGTTGTGTTGTGCTTTGAGTGGTACGAGGTGGTGAGTGCGTGCTCCAGGCTGGCTGTGGTGCCTGCTGGCCATGTCTGCTCCCAGAGGGAGCCACTCCAGCCCCAGGGCTGGGGTCTGAGCCCCCCAGAGCCAGGTGCAGGCTCCTCAGCATGGTCCCAGAAGCACTGGCTCCAGTGGGAGAGAGGCAGCAGCTCATCCTGCGAGGGGAGGGGACCCTTGTTCCTTCATCCTGCAGAACAACAGCGGAAAGAACGAGAGAACGAGAGGCAAAGCGCTCGCCAAGCGATGAAAGAAGGTCTGATGATGCATCCTCGTGATCTTCCCGTGTCAGCCAACAGAATTCCTGAGTGTTCTTTAAAAAAGTGCACCTTCAGTGATGTTCTCTTGAATGAACAGCCTTGTAGCTGACCAGCTGATCACTCACGAGCTCCGACCCAGGTCAGGTGCTTCTTCCCAGCTTCAACAGAGCTGGGTTTTGTTACCATGACCCGTTCTCACGTTGACAACGGCGCGTACGCCAGCAGCGTTCAGATATTGGCTGCAGCCAAGAAAAAATAAATCTCCTTCACATTCAGTTTTAATACTGAAATGATGCAAATAAATGACACTGTCGCCTGACCACAGATAAATCAATTGCTGGTGGTTTCCTGGATGGCAAGGGACTGGGGAAAGAGCAACGTGTTAATGGAAAACAAGCATGAACCTCGCTGGGCCCGGGAAGCCTGGTGGAGCGCGCAGCTGGGAGTGCTGCGTGTCCCCTCGGTGGCGGCTGGATGTCACAGACAGCAGCTGGCCGGCCCAGGGAGAGGGGGGAACGTGCACTAAACCGCTGTGGTGGCAGCGATGTAGGTCAGCAGACAGCACAGGCTGAATTTAAACCGTAAAGTGACAGTCATTTAAATAGGATCTTGCAGCCCTCGCTCCGGAACAGGCTGATTGATTCCCTCAGGTCTTTAAGCCTTTCTGTACCCTTCACCGTCCCCGTGCCTCCCCTCCCATCCTGCTCCCTTGGTATTCACTAAATGCTATAGCAGGAGCATCTGGTGACCTTTGATGACAGCAGTTAGTGAGATGCTGTGACAGAAGGGAGGAATCTTGAGGCAGAGAGGGTTTGCAGACGCGCTCGTGAGACCCCACCTGGAATACTGTGTCCAGCTCTGGAGTCCTCAATATAGATAGGACACAGACCTGATGGAATGGGTCCAGCAGAGGGCCACAAAGATGATCAGAGGGCTGGAGCACCTCTCCTCTGAAGACAGGCTGAGAGAGCTGGGGTTATTCAGCCTGGAGAAGAGATGGCTCCGGGGAGAACTTATAGCAGCCTTCCAGTACCTGAAGGGGCTACAAGAGAGCTGGAGAGGGACTCTTTGTCAGGAAGCATAGTGACAGGACAAGGGGGAATGGCTTTAAATTGAAAGAGGAAAGATTTAGATTAGATACTAGAAATAAATTATTTACTGTGAGGGAGATGAGGCACTGGAACAGTTTGTCCAGGGAAGTTGTGGAAGCCCCATCCCTGGAGGTGTTCAAGGCCAAGCTGGATGGGGCTTTGAGCAACCTGCTCTGGAGGGAGGTGCCCTTACCCATGGCAAGGGGGTTGGAACTCAATGGTCTTTAAGGTCCCTTCCAACTCTAACCATTCTATGATTCTAAATGCTATGGAAGGAGCATCTGGTGAGCTTTGACAACAGCAGTTAGTGGGATGCTGTAACAGCAGGGAGGAATCTTGAGGTGGGGAGGGTTTTCAGACGTGCAGGGTGAGCTGCCAGACTGATGTATGCACTGCTTTTTTTGCTCACAGCTGCAACAAGTGGCCCTTTTTGTGAGCATCATCGTTAATTGCCCCCACGCAGCAAGTGTGTCAGTGGTGCCCTCACAGCTGTATGCTCCAGCAGTTCTGGACACACCAGCAGCTGCTGTTTGCCAAGATACTGATGGTTGCTGTGTATTTGCACCCCAGGTTTTCAGCCCGGGACGTCAGCAACACGCTCACCTGTTCCAGCCGCAGCCAGCACGGAGATGTGCTCTCTTTGGCTCCTGCTCTCCCAATTCAGGCACGAGGACAAGCAGCAAAGCTACCTTGGGATGGTGGGAACCAGGTGGGCTGGATTGTTCTAGGAACTCCCCGTCTGCAGGGGAAGCACCTGCAGTTAGTGCGCTCCTAACGAAGGAGGTAACAAGTGCCTCCCATTGAAGTGGGATGAGCCCGGGCCACACAGAAGGATTTGCTTCTTGATATCATGGTGGAATGGAGAGAGCTCAAAGCAATGAATTGCCAGCCAGAACCAGACCCTTAACAACAAGAGAGGAGGATTATTGAGAGCTCTGATTGCAGAAGCATCTGTGAAGATGTTTTAAGAGCTCTGTGCCCCATCAACACAGCCCCTTTTGAGGAAATCTTTCTACAGCAACTTCTTTCTCTTCAGCAGTTGCACAGCAGCCTCTGGCTCCTTGTAGGGCAGGTCAAGGGCAGGTTGATCTCCTCCTTCCTTTCTTCTGCAGGAGAGGAAGCCAGTCCTGCTCAGCTGACTGGTGTCCAGTGGCAGGACTGTCTCTGACCCAGAACCTGAGCTGATTGGGCAAACCCATGGGCTTCTCTGACGGTGAGCGTGCAGTGAAGATGCTTCTTCCAGGTCTGTTCTCTCACAGCAGCACCAGGGGCAAAGGGCCCCCAGCTCATTAACAACACCCATATTTTTCTGTATGGTGGGGTAGTGGGTGCACAGAATAGGCAGTCACCCCCTCACTATCCCCCTCTGAGGCTGAGGCATGACCCTCGCCACATGGGATGCAGCCTGTGGCTGTCTGCTGGCAGAGGACAGTGGCATTTACTGCCATCACGTCCTGAATGAGTGGTTGGTGCTCCTGTGCTATGATGGTGGCTGGATACTGCAGCTCCAGCCCCAGCATGGGGACGCCGCAGCGGTCACCTCTAATGCCTTGGCTCTGAGTCACGGGGAGCTCCAGAAGGCAAGGTGTCCAAGTCTCCTCCAGAGAGTTATTTACAAAAGATGGATGTGATCCGCTGGGATCATTAAGGGGAAATGAAAAAAGGGTAGTGATATCTGCACCCCCAGGAGAAAAATACATCTCTGGTAACTGAAGGCAAGAAAGGCCGTGTAAGCCTCTGCCTCCCGCTCCTGTTGGTAATACGCAGCTCAGGAAGGTGATCACTTCTCCCCCCATATCCTCCAAGGAAGCTGCTCTGTCACCGGAAAGCTGACTCCTTTAACCACGTCTGCCACAGCTAATATCACAGCTCCCTGCATCCTTTCATTTACTGAGCCCTTGAGCTTTCTTCAGGGTTGGTATCAGGCTCTCGCTGCTCAGCATAATCTCCCTTTTGCATCTCTGCTCTTTGTGCTCAGTGCAAAGACAGCAGCTGTGTCTTGTTGGGGGTTTCTTGCTGTGCCATGGTGCTCCCGTTTGTGCTCTTTTCTTGCTGCTGCTCCACTGCTTCCCAGCCTGTCCTGGGAGCATTTCCAGTATTGTGGAGGTGGTGGAGCCTCGTGGTCTGCAGCAGCAGGTATTCCACTGAGTTTCCAGGTGGCTGTCACAGCTATGTGTTGCCACAGCCAGAGAAGTGAGCAAAACAATATAATTTAATTTTACTTGGCCATGGAAGGTTGCTCCTGGGCAGTCGGTGGGGCTGAAAACTCACACATCCCAGCCTGGGCTTTCTCCTGGCACCGTGGTCCTTTTCCAGATGAACATGGATTTAATGGCTGTTCTTCAGATTCTTAGGGAAAGACCCTCTCAGCTTTGCAGAGCTGGATCCAACACAGGTGGGCAGAGCCTGAAGCACTGGGGATATGCAGCCATGGCACCAACACGGTGAGGAAAAACTAGGGGGGCCCTGTGAGGTAATTGCACAGCCCCAGCTTTACAGGGGGCCTCGGGCCAGTCTGCCCTTGCCGATACTGGAACTCAGGTATGTGTGGGTCAGCCTCTGGCATTTCATGTCACAACACTGAGTAGCGAGAAAGGGTAAAATACAGGAGCAGGAGCTGAGTGCCTCCACATTTGCCTCTCCTGCCCCTTCTGCCAATGCCTTCGCCAGTCGCTTGCTGTTCGGGTGCCAAGCGGTCGTTCTTAGACATCCCTCATCTATTGCCAGCGACAGCGAGCACTTGTGGCTCAGGGATTGTTAACTGCCCTGTCCAGCCACGCTGCAGTTTTATGGGCATATATATTTTTCATCTGTCTCCATCGCTGCTGTAGAGGAGCTACTCAGGTGAGCATGAATTAGCCCAGCTGCTCGCTGTGGGGGGAAAGGAGCAGACACCAGCCAATTCCTAAGCAGAATGCATCCCCTTCGCTAGTGTTTTAACCACTATAATTGGAGAAGTTTTAATCCCTTTTCTGCTGGGGGAAGCACGCCTGGCTAACAGAAACCATCTACCCTGACTTATCCCCGGCTGAGTCAGCCTGCAGCAGCTTCCTCCGCGGTCAGGAGAGTCACTCACCTTTAGCCAGGAACCAGGCAGCTGTTGAAATCCCTTCACATTGCACGCAAATTAGGCATTGAAAATACTCATTACAGCCAACATGACACGCCTTCATTATTCCAGAATAATTGTCTGAAAGGCTCAGCTCGCAGCACAAGCTTCACTTGGTGCAGAAATGTGATAAAAAGAAAACAGGAAGTGCAATCAATGCTTGTAATCCTTTTAAATAAAAAGGTACTTGCTAGTAGCTGCCAACATCTTTAAAAAGCTGTGATTTCCCTGGAGAGAGCCCTTATCAGCTATGACTGCATGTCATTCTGGCTGTCTGTCAATCCATCAGACTTCAGTGCCACTGACATTAAGAAGCCAGGCGTTAAGATTATCACATTTAGCCATAATGTAGCACAGATTGTGTTGACATTTGGAAAGTATTCCACCACAGGAGCTATTTGACTTCAATACTTTCTTCCCAAAGGAGAAAAAAGAAAAAAAAATCCAAACCAACAAGCCCACTTTGAACTGTGGTGGGGAGGGAGCCTGCTCTCCCTGCAGGGTGCTGGGTGGCCGTGCCACCCTGCCATGGCAGTGAGAAGGATGAACGTGTGATGGCTGCAAGGAGGAGGGATGCTGGCACACAGGACCGGGCTCTGGAGGGGGCTGTCAGCTGGCCGAAACCTCCACTCATCTGCTTGCAGCTTCCTCTGGAGCCCTGCCATGCAGCTCCACAAGGTTCTCTCAGCCCCACACACATGGAGTCCAGGCAGGGCTTGCTGTGGATGTTCAAGTCCCAGTGTCCCTGCCCTGCAGCAGGGGCCAGTTCCCACAGGGGCCAGTCTCTCCAGAGCCTTCATCGCACCTGGGTCCTGGTTTGAGCCACGCAGGATTAACTTCTCTTTCAGGAGTTTTATTTTTCAGTAAGGGGCTCTTCTAATGCTTGGGGGGAAAATGCATTTTTAGAAGACTCTGGTGTCTGAAATTGTGAAAATATTTACTTTATAGCCAGCTCTGGTGTGCAGGTTTCAAGGTCTCAGTTTTCGAGCTCGCCAGATGCAGGGATGAGGAGGAGCGAGACCCGGGCACTTGACCCAAGCTGCCAACAGGATTGTTTCACACCATGAACGGCACATTCAATAGAAATTAGAGAGTTTGCTGAGAAGTTCTCTCTCTCCCTTGACAGCTGCCATCCTGAGAACTTCTTGCCCCCATGACCAGAGCCACGAGGCCTTCCCTTCCTCCCAAAGCTGGAACACTCACAGTTTCCAGCTGCTGGGATAGATAATCCTTATATATTTTATATTGGTGTCAGGATCAATACTGGTTCTTTTGTATTATTAATGTGAATTAAATATTTCAACCCTTGGGTTCCCTTATTTTTCCTGATTCCCCTTCCCAGGTAGGGAGGGGTCACTGAGTGATAGAATAATTGTCTAAATGACAATAAATTGTTGTGGCTTCTTCAAACCCTAACAGCCTGGTGAGAAGCACACTTGTGTGGTGGTTGTACATTTCTTGGCCGAGGAGGTGTCCCCTGTGCATGTCCTGGGCAGCCATGGTGCAGCCCCAGGAGAGCATCACCCCATGCACAGCCAACAGGGATGAGGGCTCCATCCTTCCTTCTGGCACACCTCCTGCCTGGGAAGGCCTCTTCCCAGAATGGAGAGGGAGATATTCCAGACCTCGTGCTGAGGTAGGGGGGAAGGCTAGGCCATAGAAACAATGGTAAATGACCTGAAATGAACTGATTAATCTCTTTAAATAACTGTGAAACCATTTTCCAGAAAAAGTTAATCTACTCTAAATGGCTCTGGTGCTTTTCCTTGGCTCCAATCAATATGTGGTCGCTTGCTTTTCATGTGTGATTCACAGTAATTGCAAAGGAGCATTTTCTGAAGAAAATTACATTCTGCAAGCAGAAATGCAAAGAGACACTAGGACCAATTAGCATTAAATCCCAGAGCAAGGCACACTGTCGGGTGCACAGGCAAGCTGGGTTCCTCCCCAGGAAGCCACTGGAGATGCTGGAACTTGTTTGAGAACCTCTGCTTCTTCTAGGTGTGTGTCCTACATGTCCAGAGACAATGTAGTCCAGCCACAGGTGAGATCCCCAGGTGTCTCCTATGCCCTTCATCTCCTTTAGGAGATGCTTGGGTTTGCAAGAGCCACTGGGTTTATCCCATCCTTGCCCAGTCTGCTGGTACTTGGCCATGCAACTAGCTGCTGGTTTGCTGTGGAGGGCTGACGTGGGGCACGCAGGGGAGGAGGCAGGTGGATGGGTGAACAGGCAGATGTCCCCAGCAGGGCAGAGCTTCCCCAAGGCTGCCCAACATGGAGTGCAGAGGTCCTGCCCAGCCACCGGCTGTGGCTACCTGACGGGAGGACAGGCACCCCCTTCCAAAGGAGTCCATTGCTTTTCTGTCATCTGCTGTAAAACCAGAGCACAATTTTCCAGGATGTCATTCTAATTCTAGTGGGAAAGCTTATTACTTGTGATTTACACACAAAAAAAAAGCCTGGTGACTTCTGGCTGTGTGTCTGTGGGTTTGCCCATCAATCCATCACAGGGGCTGCAGGCGGGCTCTCCACGTGGCAGGGAGAGCAGGGTACAGGGACTAAGGTGAGCATGCCACCGTGATTGACACGCTGCTTTTACCATCCGTAAAGATTCTGACATATTCCTTTTAGCTTGGTGCAGATCTGCACTGCTGAGCTCCAGCACAAATGTCATTAAAACATGTTCTACCCATGGTACCTATAAATAATTGAGGCAGCAGGTCTCCACTAAGCTCTATGCTGCAGCCTTCTGCTCCTCCAGTGAGGGAGCCCAGGAAGAAGCCCTTTCCTTCTCCCAGTTACCATCTTTGAAATGAAGAGGTGCCAGGCACTTCATCCCCATGGTCACTTCTCTGCTGGATCCCCCAGGCCATGCAGGATGCTCCTGGGGTTTGGCGACATCTGGTGTGTTCCCTGCAGTGAGGAGAGCACAGATCAGCAGGGAAATCCATGGCTGGAGAACATTTGTGGCTGCTGTGGCCTTGGCAGTGCCTGAAAGGAAGCAATCAGTCCTTGAGTCCATCTTTCTTTGCCTGGCCAAGACTGGTGGGAGCATCCCACCACTGTGCTGCTGGGACCGTGGGACGAGTGCCTGCCACCCATCCCATTCATGGGGCAGCCCTTCCCCAGCCCTTCTGCATGTCCTGGCACAAAGGGCAAGTGCCATCCTTGATCTGGGCTCTTTTGGACCAGCAGGCACAGAGAATGGGCTGGCAGATGAGCTTGCAGGCAAGGCAGCAGCGTGGGACAGTGGCAAGCTGCTCAGCCCCACCGAGCAGGGCCCTGTCTCTGGCAAGAGGGGCAAGTTCACACCTTCAGCATCAGCTGCCCCCCAACGCCTCCCATCACGCAGGTGCTGGCTCCATCCGTGCCCACAGGCAAGTTGCTTCTTTTCTCCCTGCTCATGACAGCCACCAGCTCCCTGTGTCAGTGGGAGTCATTAGCAAGCCTGACGCTGGGACTGTGCAGTATCAACACCGAGTGCTAATATCACTGCTTCCCGCTGCTGGTAGCAGTAATCCCAGCGTGAAGCCATCTTCTCCCCGGCAGCCCGTGCCCTGCCGCCCCTCAGCTCTGCAGCCAAGCTTCTTCCAGCCCTCTCACAGCTCCCTGGGGTCCAGGAGAGCACATGTGGGAGAGACCGGTGTCACAGCCACACATGTGGGCGTGCATGGGGCACACCCCCATTGCCCAGCACGAAGACAGGCACGCAGGGAGCCACAGCCAGATGTTCTAGTGACGGAGGACCACCAGACCTCTGCCACCACATCCCAGGACCAGGCTGGCAGCACGAGGCAGCAGGGCTGAGCGTGGCCACCTTGTCCCCTGCACACAGGCCCACGCAGCTGTGGGCACGTGCGGAGGCAGGTGCTGGTGTCTGCGTGTGGAGGCTGCAGCCATGCAGAAGTGTGTGTGTGTGTGTGTGCGTGCCGAGGCACAGGCGCTGTGCTGTGCAGCGTGCATATGCCCTGACAGATCATGAAGGTATATTAAATAGCAGCTGTCGGGCTCTTTCTGAGCACAGCGGTAACACAGTTGGGACCATTGTGATGTCTTCTTAATTTAAACTCGTGTTGTCTTTCAGCCACGTGCTAATGAGGGCTAATGGGGAGATCAGCTTGCTGTTTGCCAGTGTTGCTCTGTGCTGTGTCATGGCCCTGTCACTCCTGCAACCTGGCTGTCCTCGCTAGCTGGTCTCTATCCCAGCTTTGCTACTCCACTGGGGAGGGGGACTCGGGGTCTGCTCTCCAGGGAGTGAGCACCAGCTCAGCATGTCAAAACCTGCTCTGCTGAGACATCTTCTCTCACCACAGAGCAGCAGGACTCACTCAGGGTCTTAAGCCTCCTTGTGCTGTTGGTGGGCAGTCCCCCTGGTTTCTAGGGTCTCTCACAGCATCAACAGCCCCAAGAGCCCTGAGCACACCCTGTAGCTGGGATGCCTGTGGTGGTGGCATGATCCCTCCTGCCCTTGCAGCCCCAGGACAGCCACATCCTTGGGACCCTCCTCACAGAGAAGGGGCAGCCAAATGCTTATGCTGTCCCTGTCAGCTCATCATACTGCTCTACCGTGCCTCAGGGTCAGCACAGGGTGCAGTGGTCTCTGGTAACCAAAGGAGTGATGGTCGCCCTGGCTGGTTTGGCCATGGCTCTTGGTCACCTGCGTGCCCGTCCTGGCTTGTGTGGCTCTGGTGCGCAGAGATGGAGCAGCCCTGCATGGGAATTCTCTGCTTTGCAGAGCTGCTGCAGGCTTCACAGGAAGGATGGAGCTCTGGAAGCAGCCCTGGGGGGTCACCATCCCTCTCCCTGTCTGTACCACACTCCAGGGCTGCCTGCTCTCCCCTCTCCACAGCCAGAGGGGCTGGGTACACGCTAAAACCTTCTCCCAGGGGCTGCAGCAGGGACCTGGCAGCACTGTCGGGCACAGCTGGTGGTCAGGCAGCCCCAAGGGGGCCAGTGCTGGCCCACAGGAGCAGAGTGCTGGAAGCTCAGTGCTGCCAGCATCCCTGAAGCTGCTTCTGCTCCCAGCCCAGTCTCCCCAGCCCCATGTAGTGCTAATCCACATATTTATCAGGATTAATGAAGCATGCAACAAATGTATAGGCGAGCCAAAGCAAGCAGCAGAAAGACAGAGACAGTGGATGACAGCAGGCGAGGAGGAAG
This sequence comes from Jacana jacana, assembly GCA_013400555.1. Lineage (NCBI taxonomy): Eukaryota > Metazoa > Chordata > Aves > Charadriiformes > Jacanidae > Jacana > Jacana jacana. The sequence goes on from VZTM01037995.1 coordinate 633,038, forward strand.
ATAAGGTAGTGTGTTGTGCAGACCTGGGGAGCGCTATGAAGTCACTTGTGCGCTCGCTGGCCTGGGCTGCATGTGAGCAATGCACGCTCCCAAATACCTACACAGACACGCAGGAATCCTCCTGTTTGCTCACAGGCATGTCTCTGTGCACACAGGCATGAAGAAAAAGAGAGGGAGTCTTAGCAGAGATCAGCCATCAATGTTTAAAAAAAGCCATCGAATACTAACACAGCCATTTATGCCATATTTGCATACTTGCTTAATAAAAAATTATGGCTGTTCAAAGCCCAATCATTAATTACCCAGCATATTTTCCTTTAACTCCCTTCCTTTTTTTTTTTTTTATTACAGACTAAGCTGTTTTCCTGCTTATTCAGCAAAAGCTCCTCACTATTCCACCAGGACAAGACGTGCAATAAATATGTACTTATTAAGCGTGCGTTAGAACTACACAAGCTGAGAGAAGTAATAACAGGCCCAACATAAAGCTGAAGTATTTATGCATGTACCTAGGGCCACTTTAGCTATTTATTTTCACAAAGAAATTAAATTAGATAGTTTGATAGCTCTCAGTGTGATTATGGTGGGGATTTACACAGGGCCCAGCCTGTCAGGTGGAGATGCACATGAAGGAGGAAGCCTGCACTGAGGACGGGCTGCCAATGTCCTGCCCAGCCCCATACACATCCCGAGGGGACACCAGGCCTGAGGATGTGGCCCCACACACACTCATTGCTGCAAGAGGGCAGTGACACTTGGTGGGAATCGCAGCCCTCAGGGAACCTCTTGGGACGGGGAGGAAGAGCAAGTTTTACTCAGAAAATTTCCCTTTTAAAAGCATTTTCGCTTGAAAGAATTGAAAGAACCGCAAGCCTTTGAGAGTTTTTGAACTCTCATCCCTTGTAAACGCTTTCAGACCCAAGAGATGACACCTGCCCTGGTCGAGGATGTGCGGGAGGGGACGCCGGAGCCGCCCCCGCGCCCGCCCGCTGCGGCACCGCCCTCCAGCCATCACCGCCCCGCGGGAGGCCCAGCAATTAGTGAGCTACCTGATTAGCGCTGATTGCTCACTCCGCCGCCCCGCAGCGGCAGGAGGTGGCCCCTCTCTCCCCCCAATCCTCCGCCCCCCGAGCTTGGTGCTGCCTGCGGTGCTACCTGCTTCGCCCCGCCGCGACCCCCGGTCCCGGGGGTGACATCGGGGCACCGAGTCCCGGGGGCCCCCGACTCTCCAAGGACCAGCTTCCCTTTGCATTTGTCCCCATCGCAGCTGATGTCCCCCTGTGCCTGTCCTCCAGGTTTGTGGTGTCGCTGAGTTATTAAAGGTGGGATTTTTAAATAGCACAGAGGATGAACAAGTTTTGCGGTGTCAGCACAGGGAAGTGACAGGGAGCTGCTGGGAACCAGCCCAACCCCTCCAGTGACAGTGTCCTTTAATTACAATTGATAACCTGGCATCTCCCTCCCTCAGTGCTCACTAGCTCATCATCCTGCAGCGGGAGAGTGGCCACCCCAGGCCCCATCCTGATGGTCCCCCCGGACTCAGGCACAGGCTGCTCTGCTCCTCTCTTTGCACAAATTTTATCTAATTAAAATGAAACATTGGCAAGATGCCTTTCAAGGAGGCAGAGGCCTCTCTTGGAGGAGTGCCCTGTGCCTGCCCATCCGGGCATCCCATGGCGTGGACATGCCTGGTCACCCTGTGCCCTCTGGCAACCGCTTCCAGAGGGGACTCCTAGGGAGATCAGCAGCTTTCAGGCACGGGAGATGGTGTTTGCTGGCAGAGGGACTAAAAAGAAAACCGCCTCTGCCCGAGGGCTGGGGTGGGAGCAAGTGGGCTGAGCAATGTGGCCAACCACGGGATGTGCTGGCTTGCCAAGAGGAGTATAAGAACCACCGCTCTCTGGTGAAACAGGAGGGAACACAGCTCAGCAATTACAGCACAATTAGCTCAAACAGCAGGTTGATTGTAAATTGCAGCTCCGTGCCAGCTACAAGTGCGGAGCAAAAGGCAGGCGGGAGCTCTCCCGCAGCCCTGCTGTCTCTACCCACAACCCCAGCCAAGCTGGAAGTGTAGGGCCACGACCCCCAGCATCCCCCGTGGGGTCTTCTGGCATCTGGACCCGCTCCCCGACCCTGCCAAGCTCTGTGGACACAGGAGAGGTGGTGAGGAACACCTTGGGTTTGCCGTGGGAGGGGCTGCTGGGAATGGCTCCTTGAAGAGCCCAGTGCAGCCACAGTGGTGGGTGGTGTTGGCCCTTCCTGGGGCACCATGGAACGGTATCCATGCTGCCTGCCCAGGAGCACCCTGGGTCCCCACCAGAGCTCCTGGGAAGCCCCACTCTTTGCTGGGGCTGTGGGATTTGGCTCATGGTGGCAGGACTGCTGCTGGCTCAGGGCCCAGGACGAGTGGTGCCACCGACAGCCTCTGTCACAGAGCCCCAAACCAGGTTTTCCAGGAGCAGACACCTTGCTGGGAAGCTGGTATTTCTAACACTCCCGTACTGAGTGTGGGGAGCAGCTAGAGGGGAGAGCAGCTCGCAGGGAGCAGACCCCTCTGCCTGGTCCCCGTGGTGGCAGGGAGGGCCAGGGGTGAGCATGGGCTCACCTTGCAGGAGCTGCCGATGCCGAGCAGAGGAGGGTGGGTGCTTTGCTGCCCAGGGGATTAGTGGTACCGAATGTTTGTTCCTTTCCTAGGGATGACCCTGCCTCAAAACAGCCCATTCCCTGGAGCTGCACTGTGTGTCTCTGGGTGCCAATGCCGATCTCTTTGGAGTAAACAGGACAGCCACCACCAGGTGACAGGGAGGGGACCCAAACCAAAGCCCAGCTGTGCTGAGGGGAACCCATGGCACATAGAGGTGCAGGAGGGCACAGCGTTGCCCATGGGGCTTGCAGCAGGCCCCGTCCTCAGGGATGGCACCCCTCTGAGGGGTGGCCAGGGTGCTGCTCCCGTTTGGCTCTGGGGACAGCTGTGCCCTTAGTGGGGTATCCCACAGACTTTGTCTTACAGATTGTGCTGGCAGTGGGACTGGCATACATGGAGCCACGTGCTCAGCAGGAGTCAGCAGAATGTCACCGAGTCTGTGCTGGGAAGGGGCAGGAGGGGCCCCTGTGCCCTGTCTGTCCCTTCTGCGTGGGACATGGAGGGTTTGGGGCTGGCGGGGGCAGCGCCTGTCAGCCTGCTGAGGCTGATGCCTTTCATCTCTGAGTTACTGGCTCGTGTCAGGGCAGAGCTGGAAATGTCAGGGACTGCTGCAGGGTGACCGTGCAGAGTGGCAGATGGTCAATGATGGATTTGTCACTTCAGATTCAGGCGGTTTTTAAATATTCAGCAGAATGGGAGGTGACAGCTCATGGCAGCAGGCAGAATTTCTGTACGTCTCAGTAAGACCTCCTGCCCCCTGGGAAGGGGAGCGCAGCAGGACAAATCCTGGCACCTCCAGGCAGTGGCTGGGGACACTGCAGCCTGGGACCGCACCACGCTTGGCCAAGGCTCTCAGTGTTCCCTGTGTCTGGTGACCCAGTGGCTGTGTGGGCACGAGGCCGGTGCTGTGCCTGGTCTGCCCCTGCCTGCTCCCTGCGAGCCCCAGGGCTGGAGCATCCACTCAGCATCCATGCTGCCCATGGCTACTGGTCTTTGTGAACACTGTCTGCGCCTGGCTGTGTTTCGTGGGCCATGGGGCCTCTGGCTGGCTCTGCACAGGGGTTGGCAAAACCCAGACCTTTGGTGGCGGTTGCGCAGCCACATCCCCAGGAGAGGTCCAGTGAGCAGAGGGCTTGGGGAGTCCAGTGGTGCCAGGGGCACAGGGAGAGCCAGCCATGGGCTCCATCAGCAAGGAAGAGAGGTGCGGCAGAGCAGCCCCCCAGGGGAGATGAGCCTTCGGACAAGAAACCTGGCAGCCTGTCAGGGCATGCACAGATGCTCGGTGAATCCACAGTGGCAGCAGCATTAAGGCAGGAGCCGGGGCTGCCGCAGTGCTGTGCAGCAGTCGGCAGGGCTGCTTGGGGCCAGAGAGGAGCAGGCTGTCAAGAGAGATTCTCCTTCCAGAGCTGCCGGCAGCAGCCCTGATCAAGCTGATGGTTATAGAGGAGCAGTCACCAGCCAGTTCTCCCGTGAGCTGAGAGCCCAGCAGCACACACTGTCCTGCAAATACTGCCTTCTGCCCAGCCAGGGTCCTTGCAGGGCGTGGGGAAGGACATAGCCCCACAAAAGGACACACAAGCCAGCATGGGAAACAACTTCTGTTGCAGAAGAGCCAGGACAGAACACGGGTTTGTGAGGGACGTGGGGCTTCCCCTCCCTGGGGACACACGTGGCTACGGCTTCGCTGGAGATGCCGGCAGGGAGGGAGGCAGCGAGGTCAATGCACTAATGAACACGCTGGCCTTTGAGGGCAGGCGATGTATTATTCACTCGGTGTCCCCTGTGCCTGCTGCCTAGCAAAGAGCTCCTGCCCATGCCAGCTTGATTGGCCCGGCTGTCCCCATGCCGCAGCTCATCAGGTGGAGGCCCTGACTTCAGGGCAAGGCTGACCATGCACATTTTCATCAAACTTAGCGAATGGCGCCAGTCCTCCTCCTCTGGTGCTCACGTGTGCCACGTGTGTAGGGATGCCTGGGGGAGACGAGTGGGGAAGGATGGATGGCACTCTCTTTCTGGCCATCCTCTGCTGCAGGTCGGTCCACAATGTGGGGGAGGTTGTGCAGCCCCAGGGGGGGAAACACACACCATCAGTGCGGCAGCCAAAGTCTGGTGCAAGAATTGACCCTCACCAGGCAGGGCTGCACTTACTGGCAGGTATGGAGCACAGGAGGGTCTGCACCCCAGTGGGTTTTCCCCTGGGTGCAGGAGAGCCAGGACCTGTGGGAGCACCTTGGGCCAGGAGCACGCTGCTGAGCCTGCCAGACCCAACTCTGCTGCTAGGGCCAGAACGGCAGTCCCTTCCTACTACTGCCTCTTCCCTGCCAGGACTGTGATAGACAGCCAAGGATTAAGTAAAGTAAGAGACACCTGTGGTACCAGCCCTTCCCACCAGCTCCAACCTTGAGAGCAGCAGCCAGTGACCACCCAGGAGCCAGTGAGTTCACAGACCTCCCTGCAAACACACCCCGCTGTCTGTAGCTTTGCAGAGCTGACTCCTCTTCGTTACTGATATCTGTTGTCAACAGCTTGTGCCTGTCTTCTGTACGGTCTGCGTGATCGCAGCAGCTTCCAGCAGGGCCAGTCCTCTGCAGCCTAGCCCAGTGCCAAACTCTTTTTCCTCTGTTAGGTGCTTCTCTGATCAGAAAGCAGAAGGCAACTTGCTGGCCAACCTGTCCTAGAAGAGCTGAGCTTGGCTCTGGCTCCAGCCTGTGCTTAGAGCAATTTAATACCCGCAGCAGGAGGGGATGGGGAATTGATTTTGGTTGTTGCCACCCCTTCAGGCCACACCTGCGGGTGTGCTCATGGTGTCACACACAGTGATGTGTTGGCTCCCTCCTTCCTCTGCTCTCACAACTGCTTGAATTTCCACACCCTGCCTTCATCACTCCTTGAATTAACTGTTTCTCACCCTTCTCAAACACTGGAAGGACTGCAGTCTGCTCTGCTCAGCAGGATTGTCTGGTGATGGAAAAAGCATGAAACTGCCAAGGAAACTGTATAGGCAATAAATCAAGGGCAGAGGCAGCATCAGGCAGCCCTTGGCTCTGTAGAGGTGGTACAGGACATGCTACCAAAGCTCAGGTGCTTGGAGGTAACCATCCACTCCAGGGCACTCACAGTCCTGAGGGATACAGGAGAAAATTGCTGTGGGACTCTGGCTCAGGTGCAAAGTCAAGGATCTACCACAGGTCCAGAATGGCTGGCCCATGGTGTGCCCTGCCCGCACACGTGCCCCCATCCCTCAGGAGAGGATCGAGCAGGCAGAGCATCCCCCAGAATGTGCTTTGGGCAGGCTGAGGTCACCACAGGAGCAGCTCCATGCAGCAGCAGAGTGTCAGGTCAGCATCCCACCACATGCTGTGTCCCCCTCCCCAGGTGGCAAAGCAGGACATGCCCTAGCCTGGGGCCATAAGGGAGGTGCTGCCTGAGGCAGTGGGGCTGAGCACTTGCCCTGCAGAGGAACAAGTGGCTCCAGCTGGATCTGAAGAGGTTAAATCTTTCTAATCGCTCTGTAAGACCTTCTCTAAGAATTTATCTACTTTCTGCCTTCCAAGAACATATGGATAAAATCCCCCTGAGCGGGACTTACATTTATAGCATCTATTACTGAGATCAAGGTTAATCCAGAGTAATCTAATGGGGTGAAAAGGACTTTATATAAATCTGTTTTAATCTACAGGACATGATAGCTTGACAAGGCCATCAGAAAACTTGTGTGCCACGGGCTGGGGCAGGGAGAGGTGCCAGGGTTTCTTGAGGGATGTGGAGGGTGAGTTGGCTCATTGAGCACCTGCATCGCTGTAACACAGCGAGGCAGTGTCGGGCTGGGACGTGGCTCGCCAGGCTGAGGTCATACTGGCTGTCCTGGTGTGCAGCTGCTGCTGGTGGCTTCAGAGAGATTTAGTTGGCTCTGTCACTGTCGGGATGCTGTGCCATGGGACAGGGGGGCTGTAAATGCTCTTCCCACTAAGTTATGAGCCATCTCTGGTGGGTGAAATTTATCTGTGCTTAGAGAGAGGGGGTGTTCAGCAAGGAGAGGAAGAAGGTGAACTTCATGCACCTCCCAGTGCTGTGGCCACAACCTGCATGCAAGCCCTGTCTTGAAGACCGGTGCTCCACCAGTGCCTGGTGCCTACAACCCTGTGCACAGGGTGCTGTCATGCAGGCAGAGGGGAAGGACTTCCCCCACCAGGATGTGACTCTGTGGTCCTTGCTGCACCCCTTGCATGAGTCCCACAGCTCTGTTCCCAGCTCATGGCGACAGGCTGAGCCCCAGCAGAGCCCAGCACCAACAGGCAGCCCCTCATGGCACCACCTGTCTGGGCCAGCGAGGCGCAGCAGCGAGTCCTGCGGACACAGGAGGCCAAATAAGACAGTTCTCCAGAGCACAGCATGTCGTTATACATCTGCTCAGATGGAGACTGAGTTATACAGGTCCCTGAGTCCCAGACCCGCCAGAAGACAGTATCTCAGCTAAACGATGCAAAAATGATTTAATGGAGGGAACTAATCAAGGAATCCAAGAGAGACTGCTCACCAAGGGCTGATGCAAGATTCAATTAAACTGCAGCCTTTGTGGGCTCACCATTTTAATTTTCCACAAATTAGCTTAAAAAAGGTATGGAAATGAAGATATTAGATTTTTTTTTTAAGTCAAAAGGAGAAATCCTTTGAGGATTATATTAGCTATTTCGCTTTAACAAACATCATTTCTATACTCATTTTCTTGTTTTAATCTCAACTGTTTCCATTTCAGCTCCGGTGTCAGTGTTTCCAGAACAAGATGGGGAAGGCTGTTAACTCTTCCAGGAGCAGGCCCTGCAGCCTGGCTGCCGCAGCTCCCCATGCTTTGGTGCCAGCTGGTGATGCTGCAGAGAGGGGGAACACTATGGCACCGACAGCCCTGCCTGTCCCCTGGGGTGGCTGGATGCCAATGTGGGAGCACTTGCTCTGCTCCATCCCTGCTTGCCCCCAGCCGGCTGGGCAGAGGCTGGTGATGAGCAGCCCCAGTGCTGGGGGAAAGATGGGGCTGTGGATCCACTGGGGGCTGTTGGCAGCTCTGGGCTCCAGCAGTCCCACATCTCCTGTAACTTCACCTGCTCTTGCCCTCAGGCAGCTGGAGATAAACACAGAGCAACAGTGTTGTGTGTCGGCTGCGATTTGTCTTCTGCGAGTGTGTGCCTTGAGCTGAGGATCTCCCCTGAATAATAACAGCTGCCGTTACTGCCTGTACCTCCACCGGGATCCAATGGGTTGGTATGGCCATCCTCTCCATGCTTCATGTGGGACAGCCCTTGGCACCAGCTCCTGCTCTGCTGGGCAGCTGCAGCACCGGCCTCAGCTGGAAGCTGATCTCTGGCAGGAACCGTGCCTGGAAAGCGGCTGGAGCTGGTGGCCTCTTCACTGGACTTTGCCAGGGTGGAAAGCCTGCTTCCCACCCCAAGGAACCATCTTCCCATCCCTGGCCTCACTGCTCATCACTGGAAAATGAGTGCCCAGCATTGTCACCCAAGCAGGACCATGGTGGGTCTGGCAGGACTTCCCTGGGCAGGGCTGGCATGGCTGAGCCATGGTCCCACAGTGCTCAGGAGCATCACATGCTCCTGCCCATCCTCTCCCAGGGCAGTCATGGCTCCTGCTCCCCCTCTCTCACTGCTGACTGCTGCCTACCCCACTGGCACTGCCCATCTGGGTCCTCTACCTACTGTCCCACCCTGCTCACACCCTCCCATCCCACACTGTCCCCTCCTGGACCCTCTTGCATCTTCCAGCTCCTGGGTGACCTTCAGCTCGCAGCTCCTGGAAGCGCCTCCCTGCCCCCTTCCTCTGCGCCTCGAGCTGGAAAGGAGCTTCATTTGTCACTGTCTCTTTTAAAAGGTCCAATCTCTTCCGCGGGGTCACCTGGCTGCTCTGCCAGCAGCTCCTCGTGCTGGCACAGCTCTGCAGCAGCCACCGCAGCTGCCAGCCCTGGGACACGTCATCCCTGTCCCGTCGTCCTTGGGGTCCTGCTGCAGTCCCCCTCTCCCCATGGGAATAGGAATGGTCAGAGCCAGGTCAGAGCCCATGATCAGGGCTGGGGCAACAGGGCCATCCCCCTTGGGGCACTTGCTGCTTCGAGCCACACTGCTGGCCAGGGGCTTCCACCAGAGGGGCTGCAGAACCAAGGGACACAGGTCCTCTCCTGCGCTGCCCTCCAGGAGATGCAGCCAGAGCAGCACGTTGTGAATTCCCCGCTTCACCCCACGGTGCAGATCTGGCAGCGGAGGCTGTGGCAGGGGACTCTGCCACTCCAGTGGCCCCTCCCCACCCTGCACACACTGAATGGAGCTCAATGCAGAATTAATTTGTCATATTGACACTGATCGTTTATTACGGAGCAGAGTGGAGCCCATTCATTTGAACAGAAAACATTTCATCTTATCTCCTGCCTTTTCATGCCTCAGCTCTCACTCTTTAACCTTGGACAACGAGACATTCATAATTTCCTCACTGGCTCTATGGCTCCTTGGCTCCTTCAGATAAGAAACTTATTTTTTAATCTTTCTTTCTATTGAATTTTAAACATGTTCCATTACAAAACCTGATGCACATAACAACGTGTTTCGCCCAGCATTAAAGTAGCCACATTATGCTGCAGCCTCCACTCTGAGCTCGGCTCCTGGCCTCACTGTGTCCCCTGGCTCCAAGGGCCAGGGACCAGCACTGCTTTCCCAAATGGCCAGAGCCACCGTGAGAGGAAGATGCTGTCACCAGCTGTTCCCAGTGGTTCCCATTTGCTCTAACACGGTCTGAGTTTGGGAGGGTATTTGTTGTTCAGGGACAGTCACTGCAGGAGCTGCCGTGTGACCAGGAGCTTTTGCAGCCCCACACACAAGCCCTGCTGCAGCCTCTGGCTTGGCCCTGGGGCCGTATGTGGCCACAGAGGGACCGATGGCAGCTCCAGTCCACGCAGCCACTGCTCTGACAGTAAATAGCCCTGTCAGGGCCCCTACAAGGAGAGGCCGCAGAAAGCCGTGCGCAGGAGAACCGTATAGATAAGGCTTTCACCTCCAAGGCTCTGCAGAAAAATTAGGGATGGGAGGTGGGAGGGAGCAAATTGAGATAAATGAGTGTGCTGCGTGGCATCCTGCCCACAGGATGCTGAAATAAAAAAAAATAAAAAAAAATCAGTAAATAAAAAATCACCAGTCTTTATCTGGTCAGAGCCTGAATGGGCTGTGTGATAACTATAACGGATGAGCCTGCTGTAAGGGCCTCAGAGAGGGACCTGCCGTCCCTCACCGCCATCCCAGGAGGCACCCGCCGGTGCTGCTTTGCTGGGGAAACAGTGGCTTTGCCGTGGCACACCAGGTCCTGTCCCTCCGAGCGTGCTGCCACCGCCTGCCCTGCCGGTCCCGGTAGGCTCTGGGAAGGGCTTGGCTCCTTCCTTAGCGTGAAATGCACTTTTCCAAGTCGTCCTTCACAGTGAGGGAAAAGGCAGATCAGATGCTGAATTAGCCTGCGAGAGCCGTGTTCCCGTCTCTCTTATCTAACTCCCTGTAACAAGCTCTTTGCATTTATTCTACCAAATGTGCTGCAGAATTGCGTTACAGCTCATGGCTGCGAGCCATCTGTGGAGAGAAATCCAGTTATACCTTGTATAATAAGTTCCTGACAATCTTACAGAGGACTCCGGGTCATAAAAGTCTCCCAGTTTTATCGCCAGTAACAGACATGGAGAGAAATTAAGTTGTCTTATCAAATTTAGATAATATATATCCCTCTGGAGTGGAAGGTTTCTGATGGATCTTTTACAGTATTAGAACGTTTAGAGGGGTGAATAGAAATGCACAGCAAAGGGTGGGAGAGCACAGGGGAGCAGAAAGCCCTGGTATCCCCTGGGCAGAGTTGGGCCTTGGGGAGCCCTTGAAATGCAAGACGAGGTGAAGGCTGTTTGCAGGCAGGAGCTGTGCTGAGACATGGGCTCTCTCCTGTCTCACTCACCTCCAGCGCTTGTGTGCCATCTATTTATGAATGCAATAACCTCCAGCAGTCCTGATATGCAAACTCCTTCCCTGCTGCCTCCTGTGCTGGTCCTTGCGGGAAGAAGGAGCCATGGGATGTTTGCTGAGTTTCTGGGTCCTGGGGTCTGCTGGAAAGCAGCAGCCGAGCCCTTCAGGGAGGCTGGACACAGGATGTCTTTACATCGTCTCCTCTATCCAGGGGGGTCCGTCTGCTTCGTGCCAGTGCACTGAGTCCCCTGCATGCCCCTGCATGGCAAAATGGCTGGCACAGGGGAGGAGGATTCCCCCACACCAGGACAAGTCCCACTCCCACAGCTTTTCCAGGGCTGGTCAATGCATGGTGATGTCCTGGCTGGGCTCTCCTGCCACTGCTGGAAAAGAGCTCTGCTCCGCTCAGGCAGCAATTTTAAGCTCCCTGGAGACGGGTCTCATGCTGTGCCCATTGCCCAGGGCATGGCCTGGTCCCTGCCCCGCTGGCTGGGGTGTAAAGCTTCCCATGGCTGGGCACACAGGATGGGGACGCTGGCCACCTCGCCTGGCCCACAGCCCCATGGCCGAGCGCTCCCTCCTGGGGGACACGGCTGCCTGCAGAGATGGCACTGATGGCTCGGGAGGGCTGGGATCCTCCACGCACCTGCTCTCTGTTCAATATTTAGTTTTCTGTAAAAGCAGAGTGCAGTAGTCATGGTAATGAAGCGGGCAGGCCCAGCATCGCTGCCGTGCCATTTATTAAGAGCTGTGCAGTCTCAGGCACTGGGGATGCAGACACATGCCTCCCCTGAGATCCCTGTGCTAATAAAAAAATGAATCCTCACTTACTGATCTCTGTATTTTTAAAGACTGGTTACTCCGTCTTTTCCCTTTTTATTCACTTTTTAAAAATCTGTCTTGCCCTTCAGTGCAGAATTATCTGTTTAGCACCATCGTTACTTTAATCACAATTAGCTTTCCCACTCCATTAGTAAGATTCTAAGTGGTGCTTGATCATGGGAATGGGCCTTCACAGCCATCCTGGCGTTTTGCTGGGTCCAATTCCCAGGGTCTGTTCTTCTGCCAGAACTGGTGGCCAGTAGTCTCCATGTCATGCTGTGCCCTCCTCCCCAGCCCCTCTGCTCTCCAAGAGGTGCAGAGCCCCACAGCTGGGTGGCTCCAGGGCTCCAGGGATGGGCAAGTGCTGGCAGCGTTTTCCTGGCAGGCTGTACAGCTGGGCTGGAGACGTTCCTGCTCATCACAGCACGAGCAGAGAGGCTGGGAATTAGGATTTAACCAGAAGAGTGGGTCAAGAGCCTGCCTTGCCTCCCCACATCTTTTCTTTGGAGCATTTGGTGAACAATGCATGCAGAAGGCTTTTTATTTTTGTGTAGAAACGTGTGTCTAATGAATTAGCCACGGATTGGAGCCTAACATGGGTAATTTACACTGAACATTCGCTTGCTCAGAATCATCCATCAATTTCTTACCACATTAAAAACGACGTCCCGCTCTGGGAGTGCCTGGTCTGTGCTGCCCACCCCCCCGCCTCCTCCAGACTCCCTCCCAGCATAGCCCATGGTGCAACCACAGGGGTTCCTCTCGCTCTGCAGAGTAGGGGGCTGGTGTGTCACAGGCCATGGTCTCTCCAATCTGCCCCCTGTTCATCTCTGTGGGTGACAGGTTGTGCTGTGCCATGCCTGGGACATGTTGGCACAGGATGGGCAAATGCAGGGATGGGCATAGGCTCCCCATTATGCAGCTTCTGGAAGTAGGATACTGGTGGGGTGCAGAGGGAAGAGAGATTTGTCATGTCCCACCAGCTGCTCCAGTAATCTGTGAGCAACACCAGGTGGTGCAGCAGGGTCCTGGGTGGCTGGTGTGGTCCTCAGCACCCCCTGCCCAGGCATAGGAGATGGCCATGGAGGGCTGGCCACAGCCAGCAAAGCCCCAAGGCTGGGCACCAAGTGCTGGGGCTGGTGGGGAGCCCTGCCATGTGCTGAGCCTCCCCCAAAGAGCCGTGGCCCTTTGGAGCACGGTGAAGCACAAACCTAATTTTCTTGCCTGGGGACCAGCACCAGACCCAGGGGAGGGGACCAGCACAGAAGTCACCAGAGCATGGTGACACCTGCAACGGGGCAAGCAGTGGGTGGAGAGCAGTGGGGCTGGTGCATGGCCATGCCCAGCGTGCAGAGGGGCAGCTCCCCCCTCCACTCGACAGTACCAGGCTCCCTCCTCCCCTGGGCCTGCCCTCTGCTGCAGGGACACCCCTGGGGAAGGGATTATGCAAGGGAAATGTTGGTGCCGACGTAATTGCTGAGATTGCTGATGGTGGAGTTTGCAGACAAAAAATAGAGTGGCTGGGGTCAGTCATAATTGGTAAATATTTGTCTATCTAATCAAAAGGCCTTTTAATTAACAATTTTGTTCTTGCAACTGGTTTAATTTATTTTTTTTAAGAACTTCTGCAGGAAGTCAATTAGACCCAACAGATGGTGAAGAACATCCCGGCATCAGCACATCCTGCCATCTGCCATTGCTGGAGAGTGGGGCAGCCCTGCCAGACCCACACACCCAACAGAAGCCCCCTCCCTGGGACAGGACAGCCACAGGCCCTCAACTCTGCCATGGAGGATCTCGAGAGAGACCCATCCCCAAGTGAGCAGCGGGCAGAAAGGGCAGCTCTGCGCTGTGCTGTGCCTCGGGGCTGGCTCCCTGGCAGCACCAGCAGCTGGCACAGTGTGGGGCTGGCATGGCTCACTGTGCTAAGAGGTGCTGCCCCCTCAGCTGGAGAACATGTCCTGGTGCCCCTGCCCTCTCCTCTCCATGGGGCTGCCCAGCATGTGGTCCCCAGGTGGTCAATCCCTGCAAGGCTGGAGCAAAGCTGCCTGGTCCTCAGGAGCACACACTGTGGGGGAACACAGGGCACTGCTGTGCAGGGATGCAGGGCACACGCTGAGTGAGGAGGCAGGGCATGATGTGCAGGGACACAGGGCACTGCTGTGCCAGTACACGGGGCACAGGCTGTCCCACGTCCCCCCTGCCCTCACGCTGCCCTTCTCTCCCTCTCTGCAGGCAGGGCTGCGTCTCCATCTCCGCAGGTGAGCTGGCAGCGCCTGCACCTGCTGCTCTCCACAATCAGGAGATTGCTTTGCACAAGAGGCATCTGACGCATCTCTTCCTCAATCAGCTGCTCTTCACGCCCAGCTCCGTGCCACTCGCCGCTGATTGCCCTTTGTCTCCTGCAAGGCCACGCTCTGAGGCGGTGCAGGCAGCAGGGCTATGGCACTCCGCTGGCGGGCACAGCACTGCTCCCAGTGTGGCTCTGCCATCCTCTCCCCATGTTCCCTGTGTCCCCCACAGCTCCTGGCAGGAGAAGACACTGGAGCTCTCCCAGCTCCATGGGATTATCCCAGCATGGGTTGGATGGGAGCCCCTGGAATGAGCTCCACATGGGTGCAGGGCCCTGTTGCTCCCGCCCTGGTCCCTGCGGGTGGGAAGGGGGCTGGAGAGCACATGGTTGGTTGGCCAGGTCTCTGGGTCTGTATGGAGACCAGGCATGGGGTAAGCGGCTGGTCCTGCATCTGGCAGGGAGGAGGAGACTTGCATGAGTGGAAGGCTGGGCTGGGCATAGGGCAGAGCGCCCGTGCCCCAGGACTGAGCTGGCAGCAGCACAGGAGGGGGCATGGCCACCCTGAGCATCAATCCTGAGCCACACTGCTGGAATGTGTCCAAGGCAGTAGGGAGCAAAGCACCTAAATCTCTCCTGCCAGGCCCTCCAGAGATGTCCCCCTTTATTCACAACTGCTTTTTAATTGCCTTTTGTCAATTACAGAGAGATGGATCGAGTTCCTCGGGGAGGCAGTAATTAGTGTGGGGATGAATGCCGAGGCAGCCAAGCTCCCTCTTCACACAGCAATGGTGATTTGTAAACCTGTCACCGAGACACTGAGCTCGGCTCCCTCTCGCCGCCGTGCAGCCTCACAGGGGCAGTGAGGAGCGCCAGGCACAGCATGGGGAGACACAATTGTTCACCTGGACCCCCAGAGTGAGCAGGACCTGGGCACCCATCCCAGGAATGACCCTCACCAATCCCGCCTGGCTCACAGGGCTCAGAGCGTGGCTCCGTGGATGGGAGGCTTGGTGGCTGGTGGCTGGTCAATGTGCACCCTGCTGATGGGGAACGGTTGGGGGGGAAGGAGGGGGTGTCAGCAAGAAGGTCAAGGATGCAGCTCCAGGGCAGGCATGGGCTCTGCTGGCAGCTGGTAGTAGGAGCTCCTCTGGATGGGACACCACTCCCGCCAGAAAGAATTAACACCTAGAGTTTTCAGCTGGCTGTGGCCAGCCTCCTAATTAGGTTTGGTGACAATGGCAATTAGTCATCCAGGTTGCTGGTGCAGTGCCTGGGTCCTGCAGGGAGCTCTGACCAAGTCACCACTCTCTACACAGCATCTCCTGCGTAGGCACCCTGCCCGTGGCTCAGCCTGCGCAGGTGCTGCGCCTGCTGCTGCCTGGCCTCCATAGTCAACTGTCCTTGAGCTCAGGATGGTCTCACTCATGTTGCCAAAATTCATCCCTCCAGATAACCTGGTCAATCATGGGACTACCCAGGCAGTGGTAGGCTTGGCTGCACCCAGAGCCAAAGCTTGACAGGAGCTTCCTCTTCCTCAGCCTCTCCTCCTGGCAACCACTGATGTCTCCCATGCACATTGAGAGCACAATCCTGGTCCCAGATCTGCAGGACTTCAGGCATCAGGAGGGATGTAGCGACCAGCTACGGGCCATGGCCAGGCCACAAGGACAAGCCAGCATGCCAGCCTGGCCCAGCTTGGATGAGACCAAGGAATGCTGCAGCTGGTGACATCACCCAGCCAGCACTGGGATGGGTCCAACCTGTGGCCATGCTCCCAGTGGGAGGGAGCTGTGTGACTCCCACTGTGCTCAATGGCACCGTAACACATGGCACCGCAGCCTCAGCAAGTGCAAGTCACATCCCCAACCCCATCATCCCGGAGTGAGGTCAGGGCAGGGTGGGCAAGTGTCCTGCAGCTCTTACAGGTGACAGGATGGTGGGACAGCTGTGAACACTGTCTGTCCCACTGACTGCAGAGCTGGGGAGAGCCCCAGCAGCTTATGCCACAACAGAAGCTTCCCTCAAAGGGAAGGGAGGAGCTGAGGAGCCCCTGGCGCTGGCTCTAGGAGGGCACAGGCTGCTGGAGGGACCTGCTGGAGAAAGGAGCAGCCGAGCCCTTCCCACCACGGGGCTCTGCCCTGCCCCAGTTGCAGCATCAGCTGTGCCTTCACTGGGGATGCCACGGGCCACCGCCTGTTCTCCCCAACTCCCCCCCTCCCACCCTCCGCCTCTGCTTCATGGCTTTTGTCTAATTCCCTACGCCCCTTTCCTATTTTTCTTCTTGACAGAAGAAGCAGGCTCATGCATCTAGAGACTCCACAGCCCTTTCTTGTAGCTGTAGATTAAATTTCCCAGTGCAGTGTCTGCTGGCCTCTGGCTGAGTCAGTGTGCAACGGGTGTCTTCCCTGTCCCTGGGGTGGTGCCAGGTCCTCGGGAGCGGGTCTGTGCAAAGGAACAGGACAACCCCTACCAGCAGAGCCAAGCTGAGCTGAGACCTGCCAGCCCTCTGGGCCACAGCTGTGGGCAAAGAGAAGGGGCAAATCTTGCACGTGCCCAGCAGCCAAACTCTGTTGAGCATCCCCCAGCTCCTGCTTCCCCTGCTCTGCTCTGTCCTTGACCCCGGGGAGGGTACAGCGTGTGAAGGGAGCCCGGCTGCTCTAATTAAACCATGTTTGCAAACTCCCATGGTAAGCATCACTAATTATAATTAGGGAGAGCAGATCAGCCTTCCCTGCCTCTGGGAGACGTGAACAAGCTCCCTGCATGCCGACCAGGCTTGGAGGGCACCACGGGCTGGCACGTGACACTGCTCATCATCCCCTGGGCTGGGCATGTGCCCCAGTACAGCCCCTGTGGGACAACGGCTCCACTGGGGGCTCTTGGGCTGGAGGTGCCAGACCAGGGGCAGGGTGCTGAGATACAGCTGGCATCAAGCCCTCCATCCGTGCGTGGCATGACTGCCGCCCTGCTCCCTCAGTGTGTTTTCTTCATGCTTGAACCACTGGCCTAACGATTTCAGGTTTTTTCCCCATTTTCCTGTATTATTATTTGTCGTTGTTCCTGTTGCAGTTCAGTGACCATGAATTATTGAACGTCTGCTTGCTCAGTAACTCTTTACTTCCACCTCGGCACACTGCTGCTTTGCTGTCTGTGTGGGACAGCCGCCAGCTCCTGCCCCCAGCCTCGCTGCCTGCTGCCACGGGACCCCTTGTCACACTGTGGCACAGGCGTCCCAGCCCCACTCCCTGGCAAGGATGCAGGCGAGGGGCTGGGCAAGCTTCTGGGTCCAGCAAAGCTCACCTCCTGGGCTCTGATTAAACAGCCACAGTGGGGCTGGGGAAAGACAGGAGCTGCTCAGCCATGGCAGCCCTAGGTGAGGTGTGAGCAGCACCAGGATGTGCTGGCAGCTGAACACACAGCAGGGGCCAGATGAAGATCACTTCATCCCTGAGTGGGTGCAACCCAGGCCATTAGGTGCACATGGGGCTGATTCAGGGCACAGACCACCCCATCCCTCCCAGGTGATAAGAGGAGGGATGCCTCCCCTCAGGGGGAGCCTGCCCCTCTGAGGAAGGGAGTCTAACAGCAGGGTGTTTCTGTTGGCTAGGGAGAGTAGGCAGGCTGCTGGGAGGGTGCAGTCATGATCTGGGACAGGATGGGTCTGCACTGTGGCCAAGGACTGCAGTGGGTGCCTGGACCACCAGCTACTGCAGCTACTTGTGCATTGCTGTGCTGGTGTCACACACCATGGGTGAGTCTGCTCTGCTCACCAGGGCCAGCAGGGCTGGATCACCCAGAGCCCCTACAGTGTTCGCATTTGCCTCTCTATCCTCTCTCTCCCAGCGCTGTCTGTGCTGGGGAAGGGGCTGGTTGTTGTGGCTGCTGCAAACACAGCACCGCTCGCTGAGACGCAGAGCCCCTGGGTGCTGGGTTATCTCTTGCCAGCAGCCTCACTAGCTTGCCACAGCAAGGGCAGGAGCTCTGCAGGGTGGGCAGGCATGAAGAGGATTTGCCCAGCATCCTGTCCCCGCTCTTGGGAGTTCTGTGCCCATCTGTGGGGGACATAGTAGTGCAGGATAGGGACTGGAGCTGTGCCACAGCATTTGCAGGAGCAAAGGAGGCTTTTAGTGGGTGACAGTGTCTGGCCAGGTTATCAAAGCCACAAGAGAGGCTCAGGCAGAGTGTGCTGGTGCCTTGGGGCTGCCCAGTGGCACATGTGGATGGGGGTGAGCCAGGGAGGCTTTTGCCAGGTCCCAGCCTTGCCTGGGAAGACCGGGCTTTCCTGAGGCCAGGGGAACTTTTCCCTCTGCTGTGCTGTGCTCAGGGTGTGTTTGCTGGGGATGGAAAGGAGACCCTGGGTTTAACAGGGCCCTGAGTGGGGGTGAGTACATGGATGTGCCTAGTGCCAGGTTGAGCTGTGCCAATGGGAGCCAGTGCTACCAGCACTGGGGTGGCTGGGATGTGCTGTGGCTGAAAGATGCCTGGTACCTTGGCCCTGAAAAGCCACTGCTTTCTCCACGCTGCTTTTGTGCTTAGGGCAGAGCTGAGAAATCTCTACTGGTATTGTGGGATTTCACAGAAGTGAAGAATAAAGTCTCTGAACTCCCTACAGCTGCATTTTCTGAGCACTGCAACACTCTGATACCTCTGAAACACTATTAAACACCTGGTGCTGGGTTGTCTTTGCAACCATGTGTCCTAAATAAATCCCTTCCCCATGCTGAGCCGTGCTAATGGCCCATTGTTAAATGGCCAGCCAACACAGTATAAAATGAAGTCATTATTTTTTCCAATCATCCCAGGAAAAAAAACCAAACCTAAAAAAAAAAAAAGTCTATACAGCATCTTTCTTACAGGGTGAAACTGAAACCAGGAAGCTGCAAATCCCTGCCTAGTCTACTTGTTTGGCTGAGCCCCGTCCTGTACCCCAGGCATCATATGCAGGGGCTGTTGGTCACTTAGGGCTCTCCTCATCACAGGAAGGGTTTGCAGGTGTTGAGCCAGGTCAGGCACCCTCTGCTTGTGGGGCAGAGCTCTGGTTCTTTGCCTACACAGGGTGCAAGGTGTTGTCTCCAGCCCATGTCCTGGCCTCTCTGCTCTCTGGCACCCATGTGCTTGTCTGTGTCTGCTGCTGCTTCACACGTAAGTGGGCTCCTTGGGAGATTCGCTCCATCTTTTTCCTTTAACCTTGAAATGCAATTTCCTCCCAAAAATACCCTTTTTCCTGTAAACAACATCTCTTTAGTGAGATTACAGCAAAAAAAATCCCTGAGCTACAGGGTCCCGGGCGCTTTATCAGCCGGTGAGCCCCATCCGTCACAGCTCCGCGTGTGTTCCCAGTGCCCCACCCTTGCCGCTGGGTGATGGTCTTTTCATCATTTTTACAGATTTATTTTACAATAATTTAATTTCATCCTCAGCCCTGGGAAGACGAATTGGCCCCTGATGTGACTGGGGATTCAGAGCCAGTCTCATAAATTTGCTGCCTCTACACAAAAGCTCTTTCTGGAGTCCCCACCGCAGCCGTGAGCGAGAGTCTTTAAACAACGGGGGACGGGCTGTAAATCTCGTGCGGTGTTGAGGGGGGTGCTGCCACTTCTCTTTGAGCCTTGGCTGTGCTTGGTGGCTCCAGGTGGCCCTGGGTGGCTGGCAGGGCCTGGGCAGGGGGAGAGGGCTCTGTGGGATGCCCCTGCGGGACTGGGCACTGCCAGTGGCCACATGCCAGGGCTCTCGCTGTGTGCTGGGACAAGTGGGCACCTGCTGATGGGGTCACAGGAGCAACCAGTGCTCAGGATCCATTTCTGCCAGCATGCACCTCACTTTCCAGCTGTGGTGGAACTGGTGCCATGGAGGGCTCGGGCATTGGGGTGGTACCGTGGAGCTGTCGCCTGCTCCTGCACATCTGCGCTCACCACATGTGGGAGACTTCGCCACACTCCGGTTGCGAGCGGCTTGCCAATGTAATTAAACTCGAGTGACTCCCCTGCCCCCAGGCACAGCCCCTCATTTCCCTTTGATTTATTATGTCTTCTTAATTTATTTAAATGAGCCTCGGTGTTTGCACAGGCTGGGAGGGTGCTGGCTGGAGCTCTAATTGCTGGAGCGAAGGGAAGGCAGCAGGTGGGGCTTTGCAGGGGCTCAGCCCTGGCCAGCCCCATCCTCCCCCAGGTACCCACTGGGGCTGCAAAGGGGGAGCACAGTGGGGAATGTGCATAGGAAGAGCCTTTGGAACAAAGCTGCTGGGGGTCACCTGGCTCCCATCACTGGGGCTTTGCCTCAGTGAGGTTGCAACAAGAAAGTCTGAGCAGCTTTTGTGGCTGGTTTTGGGGCTTCTCCCTGGGGCACAGCGGGGAAGCAGCTGCCCTGGCTCTGAGCTGGCAAAGGCAGGGGGACAGCAGAACCCAGGGATCACTCTGCTCTTCCCTGCTCCTAGTGCATACAGGAGCTGGGGTCCAGCTGGACCTTGCCATGGTTCCTGGCCAGCGTGGGAGAGGCCTGTGAGACCCCAGGAGAGCCCACAGCACAGCTCTGAGGGGTCAGTCTGTGTGTGAAGCTGGAGACTGCTCCTCACCCCTCACTCCATCCATCCCTCCTGTCTTCCCACAGGCCCTGCTCCTCTGGTTCCTAAAACACTACCAGGCTGAGAGGGCAGCATGTCTCCTGCCTGTCCCACTCCTCTGGTTCCCAAAGGACTACCAGGCTGAGCAGGCAGCATGTCTTCTGCCTGCCCTGCTCCTGCCCGAACGCCTGCGCCGTTTCATGCCCGGCTGGGCTTCGTGCCGCCGGCCTCGCCATCCCCAGCCTGTGTTTGCACAGCTGATTGTTCCCGGCTCAGCGTACTGCCTTGCACTTGTCCCTGTTGAATTTCATCCTATTTTTTCCAGTCCATTTCTCCAATTTGTCAAGATCATTTTGAATTCTAATCCTGTCCTCCAAGATACTTGTAGTCCCTCCCAGCTTCGTGTCATCTGCAAATTTAATAAGCACTTTCCCTATTCCATCATCCAGGTCCTTAATGAAAACATTGAGCAAACCACAACCAGGGCGACCCCTTGGCTGTCCAAGCAGCCCAGCGCTCACACTGCACTCGCCTTACTTGCTGTCCAAATGCGAAGGGAGATGGTGCCAGAGTTTTTCTGTCTGCTGTGCTCTGCTGCATCCCCCAGTTCAAGTAGGAATTCTCTGTTTCACTGCTCTGGAGCAGTGCTGAGACCAGAGTGTGCTGCCAGCTCTGTGGTCACCCCAGTGCCTGTCACCCAAGTACAGGTGTTGGGGTGCAGAGAGGAGCAGCCGTTGATCAGCAGGAGGGTGAGAGCCCCTCACCCAGGTAATTGGTACAGGCAGGGGGCAGCAGAGCAGACCCTGGTGGGGTTGTCCTCCCCCCACCAGACAGCGCTGGAGGGCAGCAGCACACATTCTCTTCTGTTGGGTGCAGGTTCTCCCCAGGTCCCTCTGGACCAAGACTGCTCCTCTGGGCTACATGGTAGGGGCCTGGAGCCAGTGCAAGAGGAGCCACACTGTGTGCCCCCCAGGCCACCAGCCATTTCTTTTATTTAATTGATTGTAGAAAGCAATTTACAAAACACAAACTGCTGCTGATGCCAAGCTCTGCATGTCCAGGCATAGCTTAATTTCACAGTAAAATTTCAGATGCAATGAATGGCTTTTCTCAGCACCAGTCCATATCCAAGCCAAGAGCTCTGCTAGCTGCATGGGTTGAGCTGAGCAGCCCAGAAATGGCTCCTATGCTGCTTTGTAGAGCAGGCAGCTCCCTGGGCTGGCTGTCATGGGGTTGTGATGGTGATCTGGACTGGCTGATGCTGCCCGGCTTGCCTTGGCTGTGTGGGACCCACCACAGCTACAGCCTGGTCTGCCGGGAGCCATGGGTCCTAGCTGTCTGTGCACTCAGCTGGATGTGGACCCTGATGCAAATGTCCTGTGAGGCGTCCCCTCTCTGTATGGCTGTCAGGGAGGTGTCCCAGCAGGGCTGGCTGATGCTGTGGTGGCAGGGGCTCAGCTGAGAGCTAGTGCTCCCACTCTGGCTCCTTTCATGTCAGAGTTATAATTTCATGGTCAGGGTTTAGGAGGTTTGTACATGCAGATGCATTAGTTCTGCATTTAGTGATACTTGAATAATTGGTGTCACATCAATTAGATCAGTTCTTAGATACTGCAATGATAAGTGCTGTGCAAAAGCTTCTGGGCTGTGGGATATGAGGAACCTCAACGGCTCGTGGGGCAGAGTGGGCCTAGCGAGGTTGTTGAGTGGTGAGAGAGTGGCAGGGTACACAGCGTGTTTGTCCTTTGCAGGAGAGTGGTGAGACCTAGGGTGGTCGGTGCCTAGGGCTGCTGTGCTGGGGAGAAACTGGCCTGGCTGCATAGCATGGGGGTGCAGGTGTGCACTGGGGGAGATTCTGCCAATACCACAAACCTCTGAGCTCCTCTGTACTCTGTACTGACTGATTTCTCCCATCACAATTCTCCTCTGTGTCAAGCCACTTGCAGCGTACCTGGTTCAGCATCATCTGCTGCTTCCCTCATTCCTTTGGGCTGCTGTTACAGCCTGTGGCGTGGCTTTGCACGCACGGTGGATTTCCTGGCACAAGCACTGCCTACCCTGCCAGCTTATGGGGAGGAGGCTCAGGTGGGTCTAGGGTAGCCTGGAGAACCCTAGGGCTCATGTGCCTGCAATACAGATCAGTGCTGTCGGTCCTGTCCCCGCTGCGGATTGTAGGCAGAGGTAATTTGCAGATGACAAATATCCCCGACAGTAAATATTTCTCACACCCTCATCTTTCTACAAGCAGATAAGGTGGCAGCGCTGTGGCAATACGGTTGCTGGAGGGAGACAAACTCTTTGGCAGTCTTAAAAGTCTATTGTGTCCCCGCAATTATTTATAGATAAACAGAAGAAAGCCAATAAGCACAGAATGGAGCTGCACAGCTGCATTTGTTATGATGATGATGATGTTATCTCTCCCTCACACCCACACACGCACATCTCCAGCGCGTGAAAATTCACTGCTGGCAACAATCAAATCCCCATCCCGCACAAGGCAGGGCAGGATGGAGGTTTTGCCCTCTCCCTGCTGACTTCCTGCTAGTCTCTTTTCCCCTACAGTGACTGACTGCACAACTCCTCCAGCAGCTTCTCCCCACCCTGGCCAAGCCAGGGAGCCACGGCACCTGGAGTGCTGCAGGGTCCTGGGGCACCCACACAGCACTGTGGTCCCACCTTGGGGCACCCTGGGGCTGCTGCATCTCTGTTTCTGGTGGCAGCAAGACATTGAGATCAAGTGGCCTTCACCCTGGTAAACCAGCCCCCAGGGCGCTGTGTACCTTGCGATGAGGGGGGTCCTGGTGTTGCCTGTGGGGAGTGTGGGACTGGCTGGGTCTTCCTCAGCAGGACCCCAGGGTGTGGGTGCTCCCCATTGCAGGGAAGGGTGTGGGGAGGGAGCTTGTTGGGTTTCCCTGCTCTGCATAGCCAGGACCACCCCACACTGGTGTTGAGGACAGAAACAGATGTGTTTGAAGGAAACTCTTTGAGAGATCTGGGATTAAATGATGTGGCAAGGAAGAGTGATGTGATTGCTGCTAATCGGTGCATTTCTCCAGCCTGTGGAGCAGAGACACTGTGGAGTGAGAAACGCTGACACTGCCATGGGCAAAGGTCAGGAAGCACTGGGTTCTACCCATTTGGTGAGCACTTGGAGAGGTCTCTCAACTCTGTGGGAGCCTGTAGAGAGGGATCAGGGGCCTGGCAGGGCTGGAGCCATCAAAGGAGAGGGCAGAAAAGTTGCAGGCACAAGGCTCAGGGTGCCTCTGCACTGGCCACTGGGGTCCCCAGGTGAGCTGACATTCAGGTGGCATTGGGATCCTTGACCGTCCTGACTCTCCCCATGTCCTGGGGTGCTGGGACAGGGAGCCTTGCAGCTCCTCAGGGGACATGCAGGCACTGTCCCCACCCTGAGGCCAGGGATGCGGAGTGATGTACATCCCCAGTAAGCTCTCCACCTTGTCTCTGCAGGGCCCTCTGCCTGGGGAACGCACCAGGACCAGCCCTCCAGCTGCAGGCAGCATCCAAGGCAGTGACTGGGAGCCCTTAACTGGACGGGAGAGTTGGGATGATTTTTCATTGCTTCCTCATAATAAGAGGACAGGAGTAAGTGACTAGTACAGTTTGTTCACTTGGTAAAGATTTATACAATCACTTCATCCAGTAATTGGTATTCTGGGGAGAGAGGGAGCTGCAGCTCCAGCATCCGCCTCTATTTGTTTTCTCTCTGTCTTTCTCTCTTTTTCTCCCCTTTTCAGAATGAGTAATTCTGTCCCTCACAATCCCATTTAAACAGAGCATTTGCGGAGTGAATAATTAGTTACATTCAATTAGGTCTCACGCGCTCTCCCTTCTCACTTTGGGGGACAGACGCACTAATGAGATGGCACATGTCTGACACGCGGGAGCAGGCATTAAGCATGCTGCATGTCGGCAGGGAGAGGTCAGCACCGGGGGAGGCAGGGGGGCGGAGGGGTCATCCCACTGACGTGGAGCAGCCATGGGGAGACAGTCCTTTGGGGATCGCTTGGGGCCAAAGGCTCCGTGTCTGTAGCCCACATGATGCAAGCTGTCTCCGCCAGCAGGAATTGGGGTCACGTCTGTCCCCAAGGCAAGGGTGTTCACTGGGCTGGTGCCAAGGGGATGCTCCCCAGCCCTGGGACCATCCCACTGGCACTGCTGGGAGCACCGAGCCCTGAGAGGGAGAGCTGCTGACACGCTTTTATCTCCTTTATTAAACCTAACATTAGGTTTTAAGAGGAGCCTTAAATAATGTGCCACTGCCTTTACAGTAAAAGTCGCTCCGTATTCCAGCTGCTCCTGGCTCTTGGATTTATGGCCTTTCTTATGCTGTGCTGGAAGTGCTTGGGTGGTGGCAGGTTACGGGCTGCAGCTGCTCTCAGTACCTGCAGCCTGAGCAGGGCTTGGTGGCGGCAAGTCAGAGTCCACCACAGCTCTGCTGCTGCAACCCCACTGCCCCAGCACCCCACACGGTGCTGCCCTGCGGTGAGAAGGGCTCCCACACAGTGCACAAGGTGATGGACACAAGTATGGTGCATGGGCACGGTATGGTGGCATGAGAGGTGTGCTGAACCTGCCCGTCCCCTGCGATGCAGGGCTGAGGTCAGGGCACGGGTGGTGGGGATGCGTTGGGACAGGAGCCCCTGTGCTTGCTCCTTCGCAGGCCAGGGGTCAGTGGGTGGGAGCTGTCAAACTGCCTGGCGCCTTCAGGGGACACTGTAGACTTAGGTGGGGTACACGCAGGCTCAGGGTACACTGGAGGATGGGGGGGGGAGGGAGAAAGGAGTGCGTAGGGAGGGTCTGAGGCCACGGCAGGGCTGAAGCACAGTTGATGGTGTCTCTTTCCCTTCCCTTCTCTTCTCTGGTGGAGGCATCTGCCCTCGGATCCCGCATCCCTCCCAGGGGCATCGTTCCCAGCAGTCAGTGATGGGCAGAGGCCCGAGGAGGGGCGGGCAGGCCGCGCTGCTCACGCACACGGCGAGAAGAATTAAAGTTTTAATTGCAGCTTTTTATCAGCGGTGCGGTGCAGAATAACAAAGTCCGGTCGCTCCCGCCGCAGCGGCAGCCGCCAGCTCCCCCCGCGGGTGGCTGGAGGCAG
>VZTM01037995.1:667556-713743 GCA_013400555.1 Jacana jacana
GCCTTGATCCCGATCCCCATCCCGGCCCTGATCCCGATCCCGATCCCGATCCCGATCCCCGCCGGCCAGCCCCGCCTCTCTTCGCCTTGCGCGGGGTCTGATGGCGCCACCCAGCGGCCTCGTCCCACACACACACCCTGCAGGACTACAAGTCCCAGCATGCTTTGGCACCGGTAGAAGCGGTTTGTGAGGCACGCCGGGAGCCAGGCAAGGTGTGCAGCTTTACACGCCTCGGTAGGCATGGCGACGGGCAGTACGGTGGTGTGCTGCGCCGTAAAGTGCCGAGGCGTCGCCATCCCGACGGCGCTTCCCCCTCCGCTTTGCGACAGCGCCGTACGGCATCGGTGGTTGGCGCCTTTGTCCTGGCGGGCGGCGGCCTGAGGTGGACCGGGCCCGGCACGGCGGTAAGTCTGCGTGCGGGCGGCTCCGCGGTGCCGGTGAGGTTTTATCGGGAGCGCTCGAATAAAAGATATGCTATAGCACACCTCGCGGAGGGCTGCTGAGTCCTTCNAGCGCCTCCGGGAAGAGGGGGCTCGTTGGATCTCGTCAGCTCCCCCGGGGCCGGGCGGAACGCGGGATTAACGCAGCTGAAAAGCGTCTTTTCCCGAGTCGAGATGTGCAACGGGTGATGTTGTCGGTGTTGTGGAGAGCGCAGCCCCCGGCAGCATCCCCGGCCTGCTCTGGGGACTTCGATGGCGCTAGCGAAGCGTTAGGGATGTGGGTTTTTTCCTTCCTTAGAGTTGCTTGAGGAAGCTGGGAGGAGCAACAAAGGTGAAGCCGCGGGGCAGAGCAGGCGAGGATGGCCCTGGGCAGCTGCGCTTGGAGGAGCCTGGTTCTCACGGCAGCAGCGGGGGGGCTGGGGAAGGAAGGTGAAAGCGTGGGCACCTCTGTGTCTGCTTGCTGTCCTGGGCACAGAGGGCCAAGGTGGGTGGGTGTTAAGTGCTGTCCCAGAACGGCCCCCTTGGCCCCATGCCTGGCCTTTGGAGTGGTGGCCCGGCGGGGCTCGGCTCCGAGGTGCCGAGAGTCAGCACTGGGTGGGAAGGTTGCCGCTCCTCAGCAGCGTTCCTTTCTGTGGTGGCTGGCTTTGTTATTTTTGCCTTGCCCAGGAACTTCTTGGAGGCTTCTGTGACATGTTTCCATTGTGTCAAATTAGTTTCAACATCCCACTTCGGCTCTGTCTTTTTCTCTGAAGCTGTATCGCTACTAATAGATAACTTTGATTTTAAACATAAGATTTTCAGGGAGATGTGGCTTTAATTCATGAGGATTTACTGGCTGTGGGCTGTGCTGTTGTAGTAACCTGCTCGGCCTGGTGCTCAGTTCCTGCATAGGGGATTTGGCACCTTTAAGCCTCCCGAGTGTGTAGTTGGCCTCTCTGGCTGCATTCGTAGGAAAAGACTTAATGTGGAAATTAGTCATTAACCTGCTGTAACGTGCATAAAGCTGGGACAACAGTAATTAATACTGATCTTGTGATTACTAAATGGCCCTAATGTAATCTAGCAAGTGTGCAACGGTAAGGGGCAGTAAATGCTATTATATGAAAGTTCTGTGGTAATACAGCCTGTCTGAGGGCTTGGGATTTATTGTTTTGTTTTGAAAGTGACCTGCGGGTGGAAAAATAGCTCCCTGGTTTTCTTCACACGGAAAACTCTTGCACCCTCTTTCCCAGCCACTCCCCACTGTTCCCACCTTTAAGGAAAAGAAAAAGGAAGTTCTTGCTGCTTTTTATACTGAAAGGGAAACGTCCCACCAGCAGCGGTTACGGGTCTTGTTGACCCCTGTTCGCTGTGTGGATGTGTGACATCCCGAGGCTGGAGGCACAGGGTGTGCTGCCTGAGCAGATGCTCATGGGGGCTCCTAGTCCCCATCACTGGTGGTGCTCAGAACCCATCTGGAGAAGGCTGTGACAAGGGGATTCCAATCTGGATGTCGGCCTAATCCAAACAGGAATCTGGACTAGATTAATCTTTCTATGTTTTGCAGCTGCTTAATCATTTTGGGAGAATTTCGAAAACCTCTTTCCACTCAGTTGATGAGAACTCAAGCTGCAGAAGTAGAATAGAAGGGAAATCTATTGCTTTCACACGGAAAAATGGGATAAGATTTGGTACTTCTGCTGGGGAGGGTAAAAGTCTGTATGTGTGGACAGACTTACAGGAGGATTGAAGCAAATATGGTAGAATAAATGATTATTATTTTTTTTTAATTAGATTTTTTTTCCTCCTCCTTGT
The DNA here is from genome assembly GCA_013400555.1 of Jacana jacana. NCBI lineage: Eukaryota > Metazoa > Chordata > Aves > Charadriiformes > Jacanidae > Jacana > Jacana jacana. The sequence continues at coordinate 669,791 of VZTM01037995.1, forward strand.
TCTGGCAGTTTTGTTCATTTTCAAAAGTTTGTTAGATGACTAGGAAGCATTCTGTGCCTCCCATCCCTGCAGGGTTTCCTACAAGGAGAAAAGTGATGTGAGTGTAAAGATCATTGATCTTAAAAACCGGAAAAAAAACATCCCAAACCCAACCCAAATGTTATGTCTCACATCTGAAGGATGTGTCTTTTTTTGTGCCAGTTAAGTTTAGTAGGAATATTTATGGAAAACCATTTTATATTTTTTGACATTTAAGTTATTTAGAGGCTCCTTTTAAGTTGTAAAGAGTACAGGTTACTATTATGGGGTGTGTTGGTTGTAGGCATCTCATGATTAACAGCAGAAGTTTCTGCTGATATACACAATTTCACTAGCTTTCTTTTTCCATGTTTCTTGCATATTATAAACAGAAAACCCCATCCTTCATTCCTCTAGATCTTTAGAAGTATGACAGCATTATTAAATAGCTTTCAAACTTAAAAATTAACCTTGAGAGTTCTGGTGGTTTTCATTTCTTTTTAAGCTTTATGTAATGGTGACTTTAAAACCAGAAAATGGGAATCCTGGCTGGGGCTCAGGGTTTGGTTTGTGTGTTTATGGTTTATTTCTTAGCTTGGTAGAGTTTATGTTGGTTTTTTGTTTGGTGGGACTTTTTGCAGTAACTCCTTGGGTAAGTTTGTGCAGTGGATGTTGCTGACTGCTCCGGCTCTGGCTGCAGCCCCGTGGGCTAATGAAGTTGTCACGGTTTAACCGGGACCACGCAGCCGCTCGCTCGCCCCACCTCACCTCACCTCACCTCACCTCTGGTAGGGTAGGGAGAAAAGGAGGGGGTGGGGGGTACCTTGTGGCTTGAGATAAAGACAATTTAATAGAACAATAACAAAAGAAGAAAATAATAACAATAGTAAAAGGGTACACAAAATAAAGTCGTACAACACAGGTTGCTCTCGCCACCTGATGGTGGATTGCCCAGCCTACCCTGAGCAGTGACTGCAGATTCCTGCTGCCCCCTCTCCCCCCAGCCCAGCCCCTATCTATACACTCAGCATGATGTCCAGCAAATAAAACAATACATGTTATCAACATTATTCTCCTACTAAATCTAAAACACAGGAGCCACTAGGAAGAAAATGAACTCTATCCCAGCTGAGACCAGGACAGGAGTGTGGTTTTTGCTGTACTGGGGGAGATGAGGTAGCAGTGCAGCATTTATGTGGGGGTGGTTAAATTCCCAGCTCTGGACCCGCCTTCTGTGGGAGCTGTCGTCTCTATGGGGACAGGGATATGTTTAGTAGGGGTATGAATGAGAAGCTCTGGTTTTCTGATATTGGAAAGCTAAGATTTCACCTTTAGTGAAGTAATCCAAGCCTGGTCACTTAAAAGCATTTAAACTGTACTTCCTGATGTCTCATTCAAAGCCTGTATCGAAACATGTGGGACCTGTTATGCAATGTTGTGATGAGTGTTTCCTTTCCGCTTATTAAAATATTGCATAAATTTCAGCACTTCTTACCAGGGGCCTGAAGAAATAGGTATGACAGCGATGGCTGTATTAAAGCTTAAAGTTAAGAGGTTTTAGTGGAAAATGGGTTTTATTTATATCCTAGTCTAGAGTTAAACCATTAAAACTTATCTGCAAAACAATGAGATTTACTACCTTCCAGTATTACAGAAAAGCTCAACCAGAATGCTGTGGTGTGCATTTTTGCCAGACCTCTGTATCCCTTGTATTAACATTTCTCTGGAGTGAAGTTTGCGTCAAGCAGACCCAGTTGGCTTTTAGTCTGCAAAGCTGTTAAGTTTAATCTTGTTCCAGTTTAATTTTAATGTCATGGATTGAAATTATATGCATGGCCATTTTTCTTTTTTGCGAAGAGTTGGATTTGGGACGAAAGCAAAATGGCTCGAGGACGCAAGAGCAATAGCATCAATCAGAGCGACTTCACTAACAGCACCAATCCTCAGGATTTAGAGAGAAGACTTTTTATCGGCAATTTGCCCACAGACCACATGACTCGTGAAGAAATGCAAGAGATATTTTCAAAATATGGCAAAATCAGGGGTTAGTATATTATCTTATGCCTTTTTGTGGCTGGGAATTCAGTGAGAAGTATAACTTTCATGCTTGTCAAATGCTATTTGATGATGATAAGAGGAGTGACTAATGTTCCTAAAAAGTGACCTTTTAACAATAATTTTCTGTCTACATTTTCTCTGAAAAAGTGATTCCTTCAGTACAGCTGAAAGATAATGCATATATCAGCTGTGCTTTAGCTTTTGGGATTGCAGTGTGACGTTACAGTACTCTTTCAAGTGACTTTATAGTCTCTTAATCAACCCTTGGTCACTTCATCAGCTGTATTCTGGTCACTGCCTTGTCAGAAGGAAGTTGATCTATGAAATGTATTTCAGAGTCTTTGAGCTCTGCGTTTTGATCCCGGTAGATTTGCTTTTCCCAGGAAACTTCAATAGTGGTTTTTGGGTAGAGCCCCTTTGCTCGTTCACCTGGTGGGGTTAGGTGATGGCCTGGGTGTGGGTTAGTACTGTCCCTTAGTTGTAACCGGTCTTGCCCTGCTGTTAACTTTTCCAGCCCTCAGCATGTACCATGGCTATGGGTTCGTGCAGTATGACCGTCTAGAAGATGTCCAGGCCGCTCTGGACGGTGAGAAGGGTCGCCTTTATAAAGGGTATAGATTAGGTAAGGAAAACTGATCCGTGCTCTCCTACTGACCCCAGCATGCATTCTGGTAGAAAGAGTGCTTTTTGTTTTCAAACTCTGGAAAGCTCACTGTGTCAAACGTGCCTGGCGTTAGTCCGAAATGACTTTTCCTGGGTATGTATTTGCTTTCTGCGTTATTTGCTCTAAGTGCTGTGTGGTTCATCTGCGGTGTTTTCTCTTGCTACCGAGGTCTCACTCGGAACTTATTTTGATGTGTCAGTATTTCAAAAGCTCTCTTGCCCTGTGTAAGTAACCATTCAACATGCAAGCCCTGGAAACTGGTCACTGAAACCTTGTGCACGTAGTTTCAAAAACATTTTTAAACCAATTTTGGGCTTCATCGTGACAGGTTCAGCGGAATTGGCCACAGCACTTTGTGGCCTGTTAGATAAGTGATCTTAACTTGGAATTTTTTGCACATGTGAAATCAATCTGTAAGTAGTGCTATAAATACTGGGTACTTAAAAAAAAAGCTGTTTTCATAAAGATAAAAATAATTCTGCTAAATATGCTGGGAGCAAGCTTAAACAGAAATGAATGGTTAGAAATGTAAGAGTAATCTATTAAATGCAGGCAAAAGAAATTACTTTCAAAGTGAAGCCATGCTAATTTGGAGAAAAACAGTTTGACTTAGGAATGAAAGAAGCAATAAATAATAGCTTGTGGGAAGGGGTATATGCAGGAGCAAACACAACTCTGAAGATGAAGATGGAGGAAAAAGACAAGGAGGGTAGGAGGGTACAAGAAGAAATGAGGCCAGCATTGTCGAAGTCTAGAAACTTAAATAGGAACAAGTGCAGCTGTTTTGGAAGCCAAGGTGTTCCTGTCTGGAAATGATAAAACTTCTAGCTGGCAAGGACCACCTAGGCTTCAGCTGGTGGTTCTGCTGTCTATTTTTGAAGAGGCAGAAGGTGGTTTTGATATCATTTCCATTTTAATAACAAACCAAAGAAGGGAAAACAGCACTAAAACTATACCTCTCCAAAAAACACAATCTAGCACCCGTGAGGCTCAGTGAAATGAAGACCTGTCTGGGCTATTTATATTGTTTTTTCATAGGCCTTGGAAAAGTAGGGAGTTTTCCAGGGATCTAGCAGAGCACTGCAGGTGTGCCAGTGGGCAGCACAAATGGGATGAACCTGGCAGCAGCCCCTGGTAACAAAGGGATTCTTTCACCTGACTCTCAATGAGAACTGAATTAATCAATGGCAATCAAAACAAATCCTGTCAAACTAACTTACTCCTGTATTACTGCAAGTTTTATGGCTGAAAGTAGCAGTGTTGATGTAAAATACTTCTGCAAGATGTTTGATTTGATTAAGAAACTTAGAACGACTAAAAACAACGGAGTATTAAATGGATTTCAAATGAATGTCAGTTTAACATGGATGGAGTTGCCCTGTGCTTTGAGTGGTGTTCTGGAATAATCTATTCTTGGCCATACGGTGCTTTTGTAAGTGACTTGGAGAGAAAACACACAATCATGATTTTAGAAGAGAATGAAATAATGAAGATTGAGTTGCTGATGGTGAAATGGCTTGGATGTCTTCCTAAGCTGGATGCAGGCAGAACTGAGCTGTCAGTAAAGCCAAAAAGGAAGATCTCCAGCCAATAAGGGTGATTTTTGTCATCCTCAGCCGTACAAAACGCAGATTTGTAAGTAGGGAGGTTTTGGTGCATGTGGGGCTTTGCTGCTGGAGTACTGTGTTCAGTTCTGGTTTGCCTGGTTCAAAGAGGATAATGACAAATTGGGGAAGCCTCAGAAAAATCTGAAGAAGGTTTAAAGAGTTGAAGAACAAGCTGTAGAAAAAAACCTCAAGGTACAGGAGTGACGTGATCTGTGAGTTACAGACAGACCTGGAGATAAGTGAGTTTTAATCTAGTGGGCATAGGCATGACAAGGCCTTAAATGGAAATAAATAGTTTTGTTTAACGGTGAAGTAGTTTGCTTCTGAAATAATTTATTGAAGCTTTGGTGGTTTCTGTGCTCTGGAGACTTTTGAATTGGAATTGGATGTGTTGCTAAAAGATAAGCTGCTAGTTCAGTGCCACTGCTGCCCTTGAGATAGGAATGTGATTCAAGAAACTCTTGTCACCTGTGTTGATTCAAAGGTTACACTGTGTGATTACAGTGGCCCTGTCATCTCAAAAATCCTACAGGACAGAAGACTAATTTTTTTTCTTGGAAGCTTTGTCAATGTTCAAATGATTAACCTGTAAATGCTGTTGGCATTAAATAAAGCATTATCAAATCCGTTGGTTTTGCACAAGAGAAGGATCCCTGTCAAAGGTGGTTTTTCTTCTAGTAAACTATTTTTGTTCAGATTTAAATACAGGTTTTTTTATTTGAAAGAAATGTACGGTATTGAGTGTACAAATAATAGGTTTCTGCAATGGCATCTTAAAACAGAAAATAAAAATAATCTTAAACCAAAGAAAGCAGATAGTGTCTTGTTTAAAGATAACGCTTGACTTGACTTTAAAGAAATAAATGCAAGGAGAGCAGTTGCTCCAGTTACGCAGCCTGAGTGTAAAATACAATTGCTAATCAATAAGGTAAAAGGCTTTGGGAGAGCTGAACTTCCAATGTTGCACTATACTAACCCTTCCACAGATGCATACAAGTGCAAGTGGGTTGCCTTTTTTTTTCTTTCTTTAATGACTAAAACTGCTTAGGGAATAAATGTCCATCCAGGTTGCTTTGTGACAGTAGACAATGCAGCTGTATTGGATCCCGGAGAGATTGCTTCCTGGTCCCACGGAGGTTGTTACGCTGCAGTTGCAGTTAATGGCCAGGTTGTGCTTGCCTCTCCCCTCCCCCCCCCCCCCCCCAAAAAAAAAAATACATGCTGCTGCTTGATCGACAGCAAGAGCAAAAATGAGAACTAATCCCTTAATTCTAGCTTTAATCTGGAAAGTAATGAAGGATGGTTTGGAAAGTTAAAGAAGATCTTAAGAGTGAGTCTGCTTCTAAAGACACTGGCATTTTTATTCACTTGCAAGAGCTTTGAAAGCAGTTAATGTAAGTAGTGAAACATTTTAACAGTTGATAAGTTATCAGGAAGCAGATAGGCTCTAGGTTTCTTTGGTTCTTTTTCTTGAAAGGTTCTTGGAGTAAAAACATCTGCAATTTCTGTTTGTTCTTGCCCCCCTCCAGTACACTATTTCATCTTCAATCAGCTGTTACGCCTTGGTACTTCCCAGTAGAACAATATGGGTCCCTGCCTGTTCTGGGCAACTTCACTTTTTCTGGTTGAGGAAGAGACTCTGTTTCTACAGCTCTTACTTCTTTGTATTTCACTTCATGTTGTTTTTCCTGGAGATGTTCAGAAGCCAACCACTTCTCAAATTTCTGATCTGTTGCATCAGTTTGCATCACAGCAACAGTGGTGTTTTGAATGCACCGTGTTGACTTCAGAAGGAGCTTGTGCTGCCGGCTCCTTGGATCCCATTTCCTCACTGATGGAGGCTGTACAACTTAGCGCTGCAGCAGTCCCTCGGGAGGCAGTTGCATGTGCCACCTGAGAGCCCTTGGGTTATTTTCAACAAGGGTAGCAACATGCTCCATTGAACAGGACGGGCTGTGAACTTAAGACTGTGCTGGCCATCAGCTTCCTTTCTTGGAGGTTTTCAGACTCTGCTTTTTCTCCTACAGTCCATGAGTCGCTTTCTGCTCCCTCATAGGCTGCAGAAGAAAGAGGTTCTCTTGTGGAATGAAGAGTCTAGATGTAGGCCTGAATGTAAGGAGTTAAAACTTCACCCAAGCTGTCCACCCTATTTTGAAGTCAGAGAAATCCATGAAAATTTCATTATGTTGTACTACCTAAACTTAATAAAAAAATGTCAAAGTGACAATGTCTCTCTGCTGAATGGATTTTCTTGCACCATCTGGATGTTGTTGAGCTTAAGTTGCTTTCATTTGAATTGTGCTGATGATCTTTTTTTTGTTCCATAGCATTGAACAGATGGGTTGATTATTCTTTACAGATATTAAAAAAGCAGTGGAAAGAAGAAATATGAATAAGGCTTCATCAAGGTCCAGTCCGGCACGAAGGTAAAGTACCTGGAAGCAGTGAGTTGTACTAGGAAGGTCAGGCTTTTGGGGCATGAGCCCAGCAGCCTGTGCTAAATGTCTGTGTCTCTTCCCTACCGCCACCTCCCCAGTCAAACGGAGATGCTCAAATGAGACAGTTGGGACGTGACCGCTCCACCTCTAAGAGCCCTTCTGGCGCTGACACCTCAGGAGGCACGAGGGAAACCTCCTGTCTGCTGCTGTTACTACAGCTAAGCGTTACGTTTTGCAGCTCAGGCTGTAAAAGGCTTGTGAGGAAGAATACGCTTGACGTTCTCTCCTACCTCAAGTATTGGAGAAGCTGAGGCATATCTGGAGAATGCTGAGTGGCTGTGGCATTCCCAGTGCAATGCTACAGAGGACTTTGGGATCTTGCCTCTTCTAATGCCAAAAGCTTCCAGTGCTGAAATGAGACTGGGAAAGAGCACAAGAGCGAAGCGTGTGACAGAGCAAACGTCTCTATTGCACCATCCCATCTGATCCCGTCTGCGTGTGTGCTTGAGTTGATGGTACCTGGAACCAGACCCGCCTCTCTGCAGTTGGAGTGGTGTGTACCTGCTGGCTTCTCCTGGTTTCCCACCCCTCAGTAGGCACAGCCTGTGCAGCTCCTCCACATCCTCTGTGTGAAATCACTGCTAATTGGAGAAGACACAGATTGTCCTGTCACAGGAAGACAACTTCAGTTTCCTTTACGAAGATGTGCTATGGTTACACTTTGATGTAAGATGTGCATCTTCTGTGCCTGCACTGTAAAGCTCTCCACACAAAGTGTGTTGTGTTTTGGACTTGAAATTAATCAAGCTCTTCTGTGTCTGATGCATTCTAGTAACTCGACCTGGTAAATTACCAAAAAATGCAGGAAAAGTGCAAATAGCAAGACACCTACCACCAAAAAACAGGATGAGTAGCTGCAATCCCTGATATCATGTAGGTCTCTCTTACTTGCTGTACTTCACCTGCACAGGGCAAATTGCACTTGCAGAGACCAGCATGTGGGCATCACCCAGGAGGTGCTTTGGCACACAGCTGGGGGGTCCTGTTATGGATGTGACACACCTTGGGCCTGGGCAGTGTCAGGTGTGCTCAGTGCTGCCATTTGGACCCCAAGAATACTTCGGGTACCTGAGCAGCAGGCACTGATGGCGCATCCTTGCCATCAGGTGTGTAACACCGATGGTGCCAGGCAGCACAGTGGGTGTGAGAGGCAGATGCCTGTGCTGCGAGCATTGGTCCTTGGAACACATTGCAAAGGGACAAACACTGATGCCATGGGCATTGAGACCTGTGCCATCCTGTGTGTATGCAAGAGCAGGTGCCCATTCATGGGGCCTGAGGAGCACTTGGAGGTGTGTGAGCCATGGACAGTGGTGCCCTGGGCACCAGGCTGTGGACTGGACTGTCACCAGGCTGCCAAAGGCTTTGATGCCTCTGTGAAGGCACTGGCTTCCAGCGGGCACTGCAAACACTGTGGCCAGCCCATGTTGCTAGCACCAAGTCCCAAGAAGCCCCATGGCCACGGGTGGCAATAAGGGGCATCAGTCAAGTCCTGAGCACAACCGTGGACGATGGACTCTGGACCACACTGCAATGCGTGAATGGCAGACGTTGATGCTGATGTGCAGAGTCCCATACTGTGCCTGAGCAGATATGGCCAGTGGGGCTGGTGCTGCAGAAGTTGGACCATGGTGACAGAGGCGTGGAAGCAGAAGGCTGCTCTGCCTTGGTGATGCTGCCTTTCTGCAAGCAGCAGGGCAGCCATGCAGGTGCAAGAGCAGAGGGGACCCCGCGCCATGTCTCTACTTCTGTTGCAGTTGTGCGTTGTTCATTCTGGATCTCTTTGTCTCGGCAGCAACTGCGTATGGCCTGTTCTGGTCACCTCCACGCCAGCTGGAATAAATGTCATATGCCAAACAATTACACTGCATCTGGCTCTTTTGCTATACAGTCTTATCGCTGCAGAAAGATCAGTTACTCGATATCCGTTAGAGCAAATCAGAAGTTTCCCCTGAGCTTCTGCCATTGTTCATTGTAGGCTGGGGGGAAGTGGGCGGGGATGTGGTTTCAATACAGATTGCAAACAAGAAGTGGATTTGTGTGTCCAAAGAGGCTGAAGGTGTTCACACTTTGTTTACACAAATAGAGTGTTTCACTTGCAGGAGGGGGCTATCTGTTCTCTTAGTGGCAACACTGTAGTTTTTCCCAAGATCTCTTTTTATCTGACATAAAAACAGAGAACTCCAGCGCTCCTGTGTCTCCCCAGCACAGCTGGGTGTCTGACCACCACGGTCCCTGCTCAGGATCAGCTCATCCATCTCCTCCTGTCTGCTCTACCTACTCGGAACTTGGGCACATCTGACTCCCTGCTCCCGCAGGTTTCCCTCAGTGACTGCTACGTGAATGCACAGCAGTGGAAGCAGACTTGTTCTACTTGTCTTTCATAAAGTGATTAGGCTGCTAGAGGACTCTAAAAGTTTGTCAAGTTTTGGAAATAAAAAGATTCAAAAAGTTGGGGCTTTTTTTTTTTTTTTTCTGATGGTTGTCAGTATTTTGGGCAAAGAACATTCCAGACACATGAAGTTCAGTAGTTACTCTGCAAGAATTTTTATGTTTGGCTTAGACTACAGTGAAGTTACGGTTTCTTCCTGGAAAACAAAATATGACCTGAAAAAAACCCTGCTGTTTTGGGAAAAGGTGAAGACTGGAATATTATCTCTGTTATCTTCCTTGCCTCCGGAGACAGCACAGTACAAAGTCTGAATGAGGTGGATCATTCAGATGGGACAGAGAAGCCTGTTGCTGCTGAGGATGCCATGCTGGTTGGGTTTTGTACCCTCCTAACAAGGGGCATCATAAACATAAGACTGGCTTTCTACAGACACTAGCCCTTCAAATCCAGGACACGGCGGTAGCTGTCACTGCTTTCTGCTAGCAGCAGCACAAACCCAACCACACCATGGAACCTACGGTGTCTTTGGTCACAAGCAGCTCCTTTTTTAGTCACATACCAATAACAAAATATTTCAGGTATTCTTCTATCACTGACTAGTGAATTTAATGAATCCCTTGAATGCTCCTGGCTATTGCATATCTGTGGGTATTGGGCTCCAGCACCTTGAATTCTCTCAAAGAATTTGCAAAACCATGTTTGGTAGGTGATCTGTGGCTGATGTTGGAGGCCAGAGGCCTTGAAACAGTGGTTTCTGAGGTGCCTGTTCCCTCCTGCCACAGGTGCTCTACGCTTTTAGGGATGCTTCATTAAGGAGCTTTCTGGGTCTTGTTTGGCATTGAGAAGCATTAGAATTAAGAAGCCTCCCCAGGCTGCTTCAACAAATAAATTTTTGTGGCAATTCTTGCTGTTGTGGGATAGGAGGGAGGATTCAGCTGCTGAGAGAAGGGTCGCTTTGGCACCTCAGGTAAGAGATATAGGGATGACAGCATTCCTGTCGTTAGCAGTCTAATGGAATTTCCCTGCTATTTTCCACAGAGAGCCATACGCCTACGGGGATGGCCGAGATGCCAGACGTGATCGCTCCCCTCTTCGGGGGAGCCCAAGGAGAGACCCCAGAGATGGCAGGGATGGTAGAAACGGGCGAGATTCCAGAGACACTCGAGACATTCGAGCTAGAGACATGCGTGATGCCAGAGACCACAGGGACCGACGGGACATGCGAGACCCACGGGATATCAGGGATCCAAGAGACTTGCGGGACCCTCGCGATGTTAGAGATCTTCGGGACCCACGGGAGCCACTGTACGAGCGATACAGGGACCCACGGGATATGAGGGACCCACGGGATATGAGGGACCCACGAGATATGAGAGACCCTCGGGACCCTTTGTACAGGTAATTTCCATGGGATTGTACTTGCCAACACGCTTTTGTGGCGATCCTGCCTCAATGGCTGCACTGATTTGAGCGGTGTCAGGCATTCCAGGTGAGGAAATCATGCTGATTGATGACAGGCTGTTACCTGCTTTGTGTCTTGTGAGAAGCAGGCGGGTACTTGAGAAATTAAACTTGAGGAAGGTCTGTGTGTGAGGTGTTGGCCGAAGTTACGGTCTGGGATTGTGCTGGAATGTGGGAACCCTTGCTTCTTCTGTAAATCTTGCAGACGAGAGGAAGCCTATGACCGTTACCTTCACATTGAAGACTACTGTCGGCGAAAGGATGACTCTTACTACGACCGTTACAAAGAGCACTTTGACAGAGCTCCAGTGAATTCAGATGGTGAGTCCCCGTAAGGATAGACCGGGCAGATTCACACTCTTCCTCTGGGAGGATGCAGGAGGTGCCTGAGGTGCCAAGTGTGCTGGGTTCTGTGGTTCAGAGATTCAGACAGACCCGCTGTGTGCACCTCATCGCCCCAAGCGGGTCCAAAGGGCCTGATTCCTCCTGTCCCTCTGGTTTGCTTTCAGACCGTCTGAAGCGTGAGGAGCGGCGCCGGGAGGAGCTTTACCGTCAGTACTACGAGGAGATCAAGAGGCGTTTTGATGCCGAGAGACCTGTGGATTGCTCTGTGATCGTGGTGAATAAACAGACAAAGTAAGAGAATAGTTATCACAACTTCTATTACTGCGTGATACGAGAAAATGGAATTAAACGTAGTCCTGTTAGATGGGTCGCTCTTGAGGAACGTGGCTTTAGAGCCCCCTGGAAGCAACAGCTTTCTGAGGCTTATGGGAACATGTGTTGATGAGATGGAGAAATGTTGTATCTTGTGCTTTACTTTAATTTTCTTCAATATTCCTTCTCCTGATACTTTCCTACCTACTCTTCATATCAGCCCACCCTCACTTTTAATGACAGTTGTAGTGGCCTCAGCTTGTTATTTGTGGGTTGACTGGTAGGGAATCAGTTAACGTGTGCCAGGCAGCAGGTAGTCCAGAGCAGTTGTTGGGGTAGAATCACGGGGGGCTTCATTTCAGAGCTCCTGTCAGGCTGGTTGCTAGGTCAAATACCAGTCAATACTGTTAATCCAATGTGCAAGAAGTATAAAATCACTGCTGAAAATAGACATGAATGATATCAAAACCCTGTCTAAGTAGTAAGTGGGGTGGTCTCATGTGGCGTTCTGAACATTTACTGAGGTGTCCCCCTCAGAGCAGCGTGTCTGTTTATTGTGCTAAATGCAAGGTTGTTTATCTAGGAACAAAAATGCAGGTAATCCCTCTAGAATGGGGTGTTTGCTCTTGGCATATAAGGTTTTCAAACGACTTTAGGAGTCAAAAGGACTTGTGTCAAAGATGTTAGAATGCCCCTAGTTTGGATAGTGTGCGCTGTGTTGGGAACAGAGGGGTACACTGGTGTCTGGCACAGTGGGACAGGGGCTGAAACAATGGAACCAGATCTATATCTTTACAAATAAATGTAGTGAAGAATAGGAAAAATGTGAATAAATCATAGATCTGACTCGGGGTCTGAAGAAGATGCTTGTCGAGGGGAAAGCTAAAGCTGTCTCCTTAGCCCGATGGAAGAAAGAACAAGAGTTATTTTTATTTAACTTTGCTCTATCTTTGAGGCAGAAAGAGAGAGCTGTCACTTGTCTGATCTGGTGGTAAGAGACAGAACTGGAAATCGGAACAAGGGGAGCGCTGAAACCAGAAATAAAATTCTGTGATTCGCTTTTAATGGAATTGATTGGCTGCTGGAACATATCTTGAAAGGAAATTTTAGCTTCCTTGTCCCTTGGTGACTGGAAGTCTTCATAAGATGTTCTAACAGACCACAGGTTATTGTCTTGATAAAGGGAGACTATTTTTGTGCGAGAGGATCAGGTTTGTGTCCTAAGGACGTTTTGGTCTGTAACAGCTACAAACCTGAACAGCAACAGTGATATCTTGGGTGCAGAAGCATTGATGTCACCTGCCAGGGACATGTTGAAAGGCAGCTCCTGAATAACTTAGATCCACAATCAGTGTAACTCAGCAATCCTTAGAAACACAGTATTGTGGTTTTGGTGCTGATTAAAGTAAGCTTAAGAAAAAAAAGACTTGAAAACTTTAAGCTCAGCTGCATGAGCTGTAGTCTGTGTTTGGAATGGGAAGTCTGCAGGACACCGGATACAGGAACATGGATCCCTAGATGCTGTGTAGATGCTGGGTCAGGGCAGAAAGCAGCAAGTGGAACAAGAGGAAGAGAAACTGTGTTTGGAAATCAAGTGAATGTTTATGGATGGGTAGTTCTCCTGTGGAATGTATTCTTGAGCTCCAGAAGTTGGAAGCTGTACTACAGTGAATTGGGAGAAGACATATTTGAACAGTTAAGATACTGAACGTAGCACAAGTAACTGACTCCTGTGGGTTTGCTGCTCTGCTGTGTACCCTTTAGATCTCTGCAGGCATAAATTACCTCCCTTAATGAGTTCAGTTTAAACACTTTTCTATGTAAGCAAACTTGTAATAGTGTAAATCCCTTTGCAAACACTCTGTTTCTTGACTAAGCTGAGGCTTGAGTTGTAACCTGTTTCAGTTACACTGAAATGACTGGTTCAGGTCAAAATAAGGGTAGGATCTGGGCTTTTAATATTATTGTACTGAGATTGCTTTAGTACTGTCCTGTTAAACGTTACAAAGTTTGGGAAGCCATCAGAAGATCAAATGTGAAATGGTGGAGAGGGTGAATGTGCCAGGGCTTCTGTTTCTGTGCGTGACTGACCTGTTGAACTCTGCTGGCTCTGCTTTGTGGTAGGGAGTACGCGGAGTCGGTGGGGCGGAAGGTGCGGGATCTGGGCATGGTAGTGGACCTCATCTTCCTGAACACAGAGATGTCACTGACGCAAGCCCTGGACGACGTGAGCAGAGGAGGGTCTCCTTTTGCCATTGTCATCACCCAGCAGCATCAAGTTCACCGCTCTTGCACTGTTAACATCATGTTTGGCACCCCACAAGGTACTGAGGTCTCCTAGGCTCTGTAGCTCTGTGGTCACACAAACCACTCCAAGTGCTGCTTTAGTGGCAGCAGGATAACACAGGACAAAGTTCATCCTTGCTGTGGCATAAATAGTTATTAGTGACTTTACACCAGGTCATAAATGTGAATGTCATTATTTATAAGTTTCCATGACAAGGGGTAACAGCTTTCAATTGGAAGAGGGGAGATGTACATTAGATACCAGAAGGAAATTCTTTCCTGTGAGGGTGGTGAGACACTGGAACAGGTTGCCCAGGGAAGTTGTGGAAGCACCATCCCTGGAAGTGTTCAAGGCCAGGCTGGATGGGACTTTGAGTAGCCTGCTCTGGTGGGAGGTGTCCCTGCCCAGGGCTGGGGGGTTGGAACTCGATGATCTTCAAGGTCCCTTCCAGCTCTAACCATTCTATGATCGTCCCTTGTCAAATGATTGTTTAATGTCTGCCAAAAGAGAGCATCTTGGCTGATCTTAGCACCTAATGTCACCAGCATTTGCATCTCAGAGCAAGTCATGAATCCTGGCCCTAGGTATGACTCAAGAGGTTGCTGAGTAATACCAGTCCAACCTCAGTCTATCACTCGTTGCTCTCAAAGAGACCGTGTTTGGAACATGAAAAATTACAGGACAGATTTTAAAACCAAATGCGATTTAAGGCAAACAGGGTAATGTTGGCATATTTGGTGAAGGCAAGATGATGGTGCAACTGGGAAGAGTTATAAAAAGATACAACTATGAAGTGATTTGGGGTATGTGCTCCACGTTTTTAGCATTTTAGCACCATTTACACTTGTCACATCACTTTCCGAGTCAGGGTGTGATTTGGTTGTTGTGAGGGTGGGTGTAGGTATTAAAAAACCATCAGAATGTGATCTCAGAAAACAGTCTTTTGCTCTGATCAGGTTATTTCTCCCTTATTATGTTCTCAAGTAATGTTTAGTGAGGTTCATCTGGGAGAGTAAACCTGAATGCACAGTCACGGGTTTTGTCTGCTTATGGACTGAAGAATCCCAGTGTCCTTCAGCATTGGGTGCAGATGGAATAGGAGGGTTCTCTCATTGCCTGCACAAATACAGCTCAGGCACACTTTCACCGGGCTTTCTGCTGCCCTTGGGTTTAATTCTAACTCGTTTGATCTAACACCCATCCTCCCACCAAAGCTTCTCTTCTTTGCTGGATCTAACAGTGTATCAGATCTGATGAGAACCCCAGTCCTTGGCTCACCCACAGCTCTTTCTAGAGATTAAACAATCTTACCTGAACTGCATGTGGCCACCTTTCCATTCACATCAGTTTCAGGTAGCTCTTTCACAAGCTGTGCAGTGTTAATTATGAATGTTGAGAGGAACCCTGGTTTCCTGGAGGAACCCTGGTTTCCTGTTCTGAGGGAGAGGGTGGCAGGATTTGATGATCTGCAGGTGTTCAAAGTACCCAGAGCTTTGGGCCCCTTTTGGAATGTGAAGGTCTTCTCTTCTGATCTCCTTGCTTAAATCTGTGTTCAGGGGAATATTTGCCTGTGTGTTTTGTGGGGTGGGAATAATGACCTCAAAAAATTTAAAAGGCAATTGCAAAAAACCCCAAAACATTGGAATAGGCCATTATTTGTTGTGTTACAGGAGAACTTCACTGCTGCTTATTGCCCCAGAGTAATGGACATAAGCAGCGACGTGACATGAGCCAGTGCTCTGTCCCTCCCCATCTCCTGCCTGTGCACACAGAACCAAAAACTATTCCTATCGCTGTCCTGCTCTGGGAAGTTTTAGCAGCCTCCAGAGGGCAAGTTTTGGGCCTGTCCAAGGCTTTACAGGTGGAATGGCTGGGACTGTTTCCTTCTGGAGCCTGGAGAATTTATATGAGAGGCAGAGGGAGCTGCTTTCCCTTTTAATTGGGCAAGAGGCAAGATAAACGTTTCTTGGACTGATACAGAGCCCTCAGCTATGGAAGTAAAGGATGGCCTTGGTGGGTGATAGGCTTGAGCCTTCTGTTGGCTTGGGAAATTGGACTGGGAAGCCTAGGAAGGCTCCCATCATCCCAAATCGATGCTCGCCATCCCAAAGTGGTGCCTGCCTGCTGAGGGAGATGTTCCGGTGCGCGTGGAGCGAGGGCACCTCCTGTTAATGTCACTTTGCTTTACTGAAACCGTTCCTTTTCCTGGTGCAGAACACCGCAACATGCCCCAGACTGACGCAATGATGCTGGTGGCGAGGAATTACGAGCGCTACAAAACGGAGTCTCGGGAGAAGGAGCGGGAGGAAATCGCCCGGCAGGCTGCCAAGATGGCAGATGAGGCTGTTCTGCAGGAGCGGGAGCGCCCACCCCCTGTGGAGGAGGGTGTCAGAGGAGGTCACCCTCCGGGGATCCAGACTCTCTTGAACCTGCTGGCAGACAATCGCTATCTGACTGCTGAGGAGACTGATAAAGTAATTAATTACTTGAGAGACCGAAAGGAACGGTTGCTGAGGGGCAGCACTGAGTCTCTGCAGGGTGAGTTTTGCAGCCCCCAGCAAGGCTGTGAGTCCTATGGTGTGAGCCCTCTGGGCTGGGACCCGAGAACACTCCTGGGACTACGGAGGAGTCCTAGTGTTGTAACTTCCTCAGACAGTCAGACAGCACCTCACTGTACTGAGATGGACCTGTCCTTGGGTGTCCTGAGACGATTCAGATCTTTCACGTGAAAGAACTTTTATATGGGATTCTCTCAGGGAAACCACAGAGCTGCCATAACCGGTTTGGCTGCTACCCCAAGGGCAGCAGTTCTGCTGAATGGTTTGGATTGCCCAGAGCTGTGCAACTCTCCTGTTCAGAGGGTGGGGATTCACTGGTGCTTTAGAAGCTGTTTCACTGGTTTTGTTTAGGTGCCTCTTCAAAGGAATTCGCAGAGCGTTAACCCTCTTTCCTTTCTTTCCCAGCACCCATGTCAAGACAGTCTTTGGGGGCACCTTCAGGATCATCTCTGGGTAGTCAGTCCAGCCTTCCAAGCTCTCAGCCTCATCAGGGTTCACAGCCTCTGGTCTCTGCTCCTTCTGTTCCAGTGTCCTCTTCTAATCCTCAGCAGGAGCTTCAAGCAAAAATCCTCAGTCTCTTCAACAGCGGGGTGGCAGCGGCTGCTGTAGCAAACAGCAGTTCTGCAGCCTCGGCGGGCGCCTCGGGTGGCACTCCAAACCAGAACTTTGCTAACATGGCCAGTGGTCAGGCCCGCCCAGCACCCATCAGTGCTGGAAATTTAAACCAGGCTCAGCAGAGATTGCAGACTCCAAGCACGCAGCTTCCTGCTCTCCAAGGCCCTTCAAGAAATGCAGGTCCAAGACCTGGAGTTCCTCCACAAGCTCAGTCGCTCTATGGTCAGCACCAAAATCGCCTCCCTGCACCTGGAAACGTACCTGCTCAAAGGCCAGTATCTTCTGGTATCAACTTTGACAACCCCAGCGTACAGAAGGCCTTGGACACCCTTATCCAGAGTGGTCCTGCACTCTCCCACTTAGTGAGCCAAACGGTGGCCCAGGGGCGAGCAGGATCCTCAGCCCAGCAACCCATGGGCTCCTACCAGCGACACTATTAAAGCAGAGCTGTCAGGCCCTGTCCCCTGCCCTTTGCCATTCCATACTTAGAGCTGTTTAAAGTGTCTCCTGTCCTTGATGCGGGATGAATGCCCTGGATATGCATGTCCTCTCCACTTTGGCGAGAGTGTACCCCCGGTGGCATCGCCGCTGGCTGTTCTAGTGCTGCTCCTCCTCACCTTGGGCTGGTTCGTGGTGCTTGGAGAAGTCTGGTCTGTTTTCTCAGCAGCACCACGTACTAAGAGCCGCTGTGGATGATCAGGTTGTTTTTGTCCAGTCCCAGAAGCTGCTGCAATGATGGTCCTTCTCAGTTTTCCCCACTCCCAGTAGCCGGTGCATCTTCACATTGTGGTGCAGTCTGGTCTCGTTGAACGGTCTTAGTGTAGCTTTGGGGTTCAGTGGTTTTGAGGGAACGGGACTGAACAGAGCGGTTGTGCTGACTGGGCTTTCTTGGAGACCCGCCTTTTTGGAATGGGCACTGGTTTTCTTTGGATTATTATTATTTTTTTTTTAATTTCCTGGGTTTTTTATCGGCATATCAGCCAGTTGGAAAGTACAGTGGTAGCACTAGCAGCTGGGGGCACGAAGCACATGCCTGATCTCTCCTCAGTGACCCGGGAGCAGGCTGTTTGGTCCCTCTCTACCTGGACTGTGGTGTCCTGGCAGAGCAAGGCAGCCAAACGCTCCTCACCTCACCCAGCTCACCTAAACGGGCAGCTTTGGTGGGACCACGGTGGCAAACCCAAAAGACAAGAGCTTCCAGCCAAGGAAACGGTCTGTCAATTTTCCTACACCAAGCAGTGGGTGTTAGGATCAACCTGTTAAATTTGCTGTATGAACCTCCTTTTCTTTACACCCTTGTTTCGGGACGGTGGGTTACCGCAGCCCAGCGGCTCAGCTCGGGAATTCCAGGGGCGCGGGCGTCTGCTTCCTGACCCTTCGTCTCGCTCTTGGTGGGCGTTTGGTCCATCTCAGGTGGGAGGCAGTGCCAGGATGCAGTACCATCATCTCGCTGTCGGTGGGTGTTTGGTCCATCTCAGGTGGGAGGCAGTGCCAGGATGCAGTACCATCATCTCGCTGTCGGTGGGTGTTTGGTCCATCTCAGGTGGGAGGCAGTGCCAGGATGCAGTACCATCATCTCGCTGTCGGTGGGTGTTTGGTCCATCTCAGGTGGGAGGCAGTGCCAGGATGCAGTACCATCATCTCGCTGTCGGTGGGTGTTTGGTCCATCTCAGGTGGGAGGCAGTGCCAGGATGCAGTACCATCATTTTATACATTGCTTTTGTCAACACTTGGGTACCTGCAGCGGACACTTGAGTGGAAAATCAGGCAGCGATTCTTCACCGTGGTTTTAACCAGTAACATACTTTGATACCAGAACACACACACAAAAAAAAACCCTCTTAACTCTGTGGTCCTCCCCGTCACAGCCTTCTCGGAGTCTGCAGTCATCCTGCAGGAAACCGGGGGAAAATAAAGAGCGAGCGGTGTGTTCTTGGAGCAGAGGATTTTCTTCGTCCCAGGTGGTTTGTGTTGTAGCATTTATTTTTTTTCTCTCTGTGCTGTTAACAGGAGGACGTTACTTTTTAATAAAAAGGCAGGAAAAACGTTCTGTTGCCTTTTTGACACTTGACAGCTCGGGTGCTACGGGAATACATCGCTCCGCTGCGTTTGTCGTTACTCTTCTCTGGAGAAGCTGTGACAGGCGCTGCCCTGTCCTGGGGCCTGGTGGAAGGAGTGTGAACCTTCCAGTGCCCGCTGCGAGAACGCTGTGGTCTCTCTCGGTTTTGTAAGAGTTTGGGTTTGAAGCACCTCCCAGATGCTCATTCTCACTCAGAGGGTCTTGGGCGGAGCAGTCCACGTGCCCACTGAGGGACATGCGCGGGGGCAGCGTGTGCCAGGGGGCTGGGGTGAGAGGTCCCAAGCGTCCCCAGCTGCTGGTGGCAGGAGGGAAAGGTGCGCTCAGGCCAGCAATGAGCTGGGCCAGTGGCTCTGCCGCAGCTTCTGCTGGTTGTCTGCTGCTGCCTGAAGTCAGGGCCACCACTGGCCTTCCTGGGCTTCATGCTGCCATTACTACACAGCTCGAAATGGGGTGGAAGGAGGTGTGTCTGCCATCTTTCCTCCTCCAGACTCTTTTTGTTAGATCCCTTTCTCCATCTCCACGGCCCCGCAGGCAGGTAAAGAGTCTTTCTGGGGTGATGGGAAGTTTGTGAGAGCTTAAAGATGGGAACTGTGGTGCTTGGGAGAGGCTCTTCCTCTCCTCGAGTTGTGCTCCCTCTGCAATCCGCTGCTCCAACGGTAGCAGCCAAGCGGAGCCCCTGGAAGCAAGAGAAGAACTCCCCGTGCAAGTAGCGAAGGGTGTAATAAAATCATTTATTGCATTTTGTGCAGACAGGAGTCTAGAAAAATGAATACAGTTAAAGCAGTAAAGCATTAACAGGGAGCATTCAACAGCCGAGGAGCCACTCCTCCATTAATACCTGCACAGAGAACACGGGGTCTGTACTGAGGCGGCCTAATGCACGATACCCAAACACTCACAGAAATTAAATGCAAGCCTAATACTTGGGAGGGGGGGTTAATATTTTTTTCTCTTTTTTTTTTTTTGGTTTGCAACCTGTTTTTATTTACAAGGTTTTAAACTTAATTGCATTGCTCTGCACACAGATTCTCTAAAACACAAAGCGTACTAGGTCACTACATGTCTATTGAAATATTGCACTGGAAGAAAAGTCACTTGAATGGACGTAGAACATCTAGCTACAAGTGATTAAAAGATTATTGGATGAGCTGACTGTGTGATAAACATTCATAACAAATATATTGCACATGTAGCACAGAAAGTGTTTGTCACCAGCAAATCTCAGACCTCGTGGTCTTTTCTGCTAGTTTTTAGTCCTGCTACACAGAGGAGGGTCTTGACTCTTCTAGTGCAACTCTCACCCTTGTGCAGTATCTAGTCCTTTAGTCCTTCCTCTCGTCCGGCCACGGACACACCCTGGCCTGGGCCGGACGCTGCCCGCGCTTCCTGGACCTGCTGTCCTGTGCCTTGCTGCCTGCACCCTGTGACATGAGGTGGCTGCAGTGACATGAGCCACCGCCGCTGTCATGGGGACCCGCTTCTGCCCAGCTGTTGGGGACAGGCCCGCTCCCCGCTCCCGCAGCAGGACCCGGAGCACACACCGTGGCCACGCACTGGCCCAGTGTGGCTACGTGTGTGTCCCCCCCCTTCCCCGCCAGCTGCAGGCCACCCTGCCACCCCGCCGTCCTGGCGGGTCCTGTCTGCTCAGCGCTGCTCCCGGCAGCAGCCTGCTCCTCAAACAAACTTGGGGGGGAAAAAGATGGGGTGGGGGGAGAGGGGGGGTTGTCAAGACCTTCCTGTCTGGAACAAAAACCAAACCGTGTCTGCGCATGTGCCGAGGAGGAACTTGCATGTCTACCGGAGGAGGACACTGTCTTCACCAAGGTGGAACGGCAGAAGGGTGCTCCGTTGGGGGGGGACTGAACACTCACAGAGGCCAAACGTGCAGGGCTGGGTTTGTAAACTAACATGCAGCGCTGTCTGCTAAAACTGGCCCTCTCCAGCCATCGCCCAGCGGGAACGCGCTGCGGGACCCGGCACCACTCTCGCCACAGCCAGATGTTGCCTGGCAGGGGTGCTGAGGCAGCCCCGGCTCTCTCCAGGGCTGTGCCCCCTGCTCTTGCTGGAGGATGAGGAAGGGGAAATGCCTGGGTTGGTTTTTGTGAGCGGCAGTAATGGAAGGGGCTCGCCTTCCTGCTCCCTGGGGGAGCGGCTTTACTGGCAGGGGTTGAAATGGTGCTCAGGGGGCTTAGGATCCACTGGGGTGACGGTGATGCCAACCCTGTAGAGGAGAAACATGACCTGGGCTGCTGTCTCACCACTGCTCTGCAGACCAACCTCATTCCTCATTCCCTGCTGGCCTCTACCTGCAGCCTCAGGAAGAGCTCTTTGCCCCAACACTGCTGAGTATGGATGCCATCTCAGCAGAGGTGAGTGCTGGCAGCTGCACAACCTGCCTCTGCACTGTGGTCCCTGGTGCCACCCTGCTCCATGCACGGGGGCAGGAGGGGACCAGGCTCACTGTGGCAGGACAGCACCCACCACGGGGTGAGGACCAGGCTATAATGAGAGGGTGACAGCAGGGAACGGGGTGACATTGGCTGAAAGAGGCAGAGCAGCTGGTGAGTGGACCAGGCCCACCAAGTGTGGTGGGAGCACATGGGCTGGGCGGGCAGGGCGCTGTGCACGCCTCCCCCATCGCTGCAGAAGTGCCTCGGATCATTTTGGGAGGCTGGAAGCAGGACGTGAGGTTGCATGTGGCGGTGTAGGACCAGCTCCAAGGGCAGAGAGTTTGACACTGGCAAATCCTGGTTGCCCACAGGGCTACCCTTCCCAAAGGTAAAGGAACTTCTCACCTGCAGACACTCCTGAGCGAGTGGCAGGAGCAGAGAGTGCTACCCTGTGCGTCTCCACCCTTCATCAACCAGGTCTCAGCTCACTCTGACAGTCACCACCTGTAAACGCTGAGCTCCCCCTCCCCGTGCCCTCAGGACTGGCTTCTGCACCAGGGTCTGCCACACAGACCCATGCAGCCGGGCAGAAGGTCCGGCTGGGGCTGGGGCTGCTGCTGGAGAGAAGGGAGGCACTTTGGGAGTGATGGAAATGTCAGAGCAAGGTATGAGCAGGCACAGATGTGCAGCTGGGGCTCGGGTTTGGTCTGGGAGTGAGTCCAAGTAGAATCTTAAAGAAAAAACTAAAAAAAGAAAGAGAAAAAGAAAAAAAAAAAAAACAACAAAAACAAAAGCCAACCCTAAAAAAAGACCTAACCTCAATATCAAAAAAACATGCTGCTTTTTATCCAGGCAGCCCCAAATAGCTTTGGCCTGGACCTGGAGGAGTAGAAAGCTCTGCAGAGGGAGCGGGGACTGGAGTTGTCCAGTGCAGAGGGAGTTTCCTGCCCTTGGTGAGGCAGGAGCCGAGGCCAGGAGGGACGAGCAGGCAGGGGGCTGGAGGCAGCCGCTGCCAGGCCACCCATGGGGGACACCACGATGGCCACTCTGCACCAGCTGGGAGGCTGATGGGGTGAGGGACAGCACTGGGGAGCGGTCTGAGGGTGCCGAGGAGGCGAGTGCTCCAGCGCAGGGGCTCAGCTCCAGCTGGGGGACAAATCACTGCCACTTCAAGCCAGGCTGGTACAAAGCAGGCGGCGCCGCTGGGAGAGGGCAACTCTTAGCAGGCTGCACTTCGAGTGGAAGCTCAAATCTGCTGTGAAACAAGTTCAGAAAAGTCTGTGACTTCTTTTCCCTGAAAAACTCTTGAAGAAGCTAAATCGAGAAGAGAATGAAGCTGTGACCTGGCCCTTTCCCAGGGGCTGCCGGTGGCCAGGGAAGGCTGTAGCCTTCCCCACCGCCCCAGAGCACTCGGTGCGACGGAGGGGCGCCCCTTTGGTGCAGGAGCAGCCCGTCTCGGCTCTCTGTCCCTGTGGCCTGGTGTTAGCAGAGCCCTGCATCTCTCAGAATAGATATAGATCTCTATATATAGACTTCATCTGGTTCTATTAACATAAATATGATCACTTTAAAAATACACGTACTGTATTATGTACACTATGTACATGGGGCCAGGGCGGGCGCCAGTAGGCACCCTGGCTGCCCTCGGCACCGCTTCCTGCGTGGTTCCTGGAACCATTCACATTTGTTAAAAGCTCCTCAGTTTCTCTGGCATGAGAGATGCTGGGGGGATAGGAGGGGGGGGGAATGGGGCACACAACAGGGAGGGGAGGGGGTGGGTGACCCTGCAGCTGCTGCCAAAGGTAAAACGCATTTGAACTGCCCCGGTGTGTCCTGCTGCCTGTGCCTGGGGGCGCTGCCCGCTGCAGCGTGGGATGGGGTTCGGGGGCCAGTGCCTGGGCCACTCTGGCCAGCCGTGAGAGGGAGTGCCATGATGCCAGGGGGCAGTGGGACCCTTATAGCCACCCCTTGTTGGGGAGTCTGGCCCTATCAGACCAGGCAAACAGACGTTGCATATGTCCAAACTATGCACTGATAAGAACTTTCCTACAGCCCCTGCGACTGCCTGGGGCTGGGATAGCAGCAAAGCCCCAGGGAGCACAGCGGGGCATAGGGGGACCCAATACATGTGCAGGTGCTGGGACCAGCCAAGCTGGCTGGTGCTGGGGGCCTGAGAGCCCCCAGTGCAGTGTGGCTGGGGAGCAGGAAGGGAGAATGGGACGGGGTTCCTCTACACCCTGGCCAAGAGTAGACGCTGGTGCCTACGGGGGTCAGTGGCACCCACACAGCAACAATGGCTGGAGAGCTGCTCCAGCTCACACTGCAACATGGTGGGTTCCCTGCTCAGCTCCAGACACCACAGCTCCACACCACAACCACCACCACTGCACAAGCTCCAGGAGAGCACCAGGGCAGAGAGAGCCCGGAGTCAGTGGGGAGGGGGACAGGGAGCACTCCCCACCCACCCCAGGTCAGGGCTCATGCTGTCATGGGATTGCTGCCTGCCAGCACCCAACAGCCCCTCCCTGCAGCTGCCCCCCACCCTCTGCCCCCTCCAAACCATCACTCTGCATCTCCACAAAGCTCAGCCCACGGCCTCCAGAGATGAGGGGCACCGAGGCAGCAGCGAGGTGGGGGCTGTCCAGGACCATCCTGGCGAGGGGCGACCGGGGGTTGAAACGCCATCGCAGACAGCCCCGGGCACTGCCGGAGGTGGGGAGAGGAGCGTCCGGTGAGGAAATCGTGCTGGTGGCCTCTCTCTTCTCCCAGTGCCTCCACGGGGAGGTACGGCACCAGTGGCGGGCGGTCACGGGGCACAGGCACGTCCAGCCAAGCTCCGCGCAGGGCTAGTGGCACAGCAGGGCCAGGCGCCCAGTCTCGGCACGGCCACCCTCCTGCCCGGCCTGGGGTGGGGGGGTCTGCAAGCAGCAGTGCTGGGGCTGGCCCTGCTGGGGAGGGGCGGTGGCAGCAGCGCTGGGCTCTGGTGCTCAGTCTGTGGTACAGTGTATATATTTATATATATAAACAAGGACAGCAGTGCTGTGACGTTGCAATGAGGAACAGCTGCTCTGGTGCTGGATGCTCCCGGAAGATCTGGTGCTGCAGTTCGAATGGAGAGATCAGGGGCACGGCCAAAGCCAGGTGAAGTTTCTGCACACCAGCTGCCACCAGGCCTTCCCTCCTCCTCCCCTCCAGGAGCACGGTGCAAAGGGGTGGCGGGGCTCGCAGTGTGCAGACAAACCTCTCTTGCGCGCCGTATTTCAGGAGTAGATGGTGATGACCTCCCGGCCCCCACCGCGCACCAGGAGCACTCGGTCCAGGTGCTCCGTCAGCACCTCCAGGAACTCCATGTCTGCACGGCAGTCAAGGAGAAACCAACACCACAATGGGGCACGAGGACATCCCCGTGCCTGGCCCCATGCCCAGGGAGCCAAATGGGTGGTGTGACACCCCCACACCAGAGCCGGGAGCTGGTGGGGTCAGGCTGAGCCAAGGGGCCAATAAAGACTGCCCACGCTGGTGTCACACAGCAGGGACCATGGCTGAGCCCTCCTCAGCAGGCAGCCAAACCACATGGGTCTCTGCCAGCACCCCTGCGACATGCCATCAGACTCACACATGCAGGTCCAACATCATGTGGCCCCACCACTCGCCCCACGTGCATCGGCTCTGCCGGCCAGGCAGGCTGGTGTCAGTGATGGCTGTCACACCCAGACAGGGACAGGAGGTGTCGGGGACGGGCTCCATGCTCAGGCACTGGACCTGTGCCCCCGCACTCGCCTGCAAAACCCACCAGCCTTGGGGGAGTCATGGTCCCCTGGCCACCACCCCTTCTCCCTCGCATAGAGGGGCCTTGGTGCCAGCCCCGAGGCAGCAGCCCTGCGGGAAGGATACAGTTCTCATCCCCTTTCCGGTTGCGGGGAGGCCCCGGCATGTTCAGCAGAACCAGCTTGGCGTCCTGGGACTTCTTCACGATCACCTCGTTGAGCTTCACAGCCGTGTGCATCCTCCGCACGTTGGACTGGTTCCTGGGGGGGACGACAGTGCGTGTGGGCACAGGGACAAGCATCGCTGGCCTCTGGCTCCACACCAGACCTGAGGGGCCACGGGACGTGCTGGCCTCCTGCCCCAAAGGGGTCCAGAGCTGGGGCTGCAGCACGAGCTTGGGGAGCAGCAAGCTTTGCCCAGCAGCTGGCAACTCTGAGCCTGGCACCGGTGGCCCTGAGCTGCAGGGCCATGCACGGTGCCCGCAGGCAGCACACACCGGGGCTGCTGGAGCCGTCTGGGAGCCAGCAGGAACAGACGGTGCCAGCGCCACTGCAGGTGCCTGAGCCCAGGCGTGCAGGGAGCTGCCGGCAGCGTTAGCGGGGCAGACGGGGAGGGCACGGCGGGGGCACTGCGTGGCACGCAGAGTCTGTGCAGGGGCTGGCAGCCGCGGCCCCCACGCGCCATCCGGGTGACCCGTCTCGCACCACGCTGGCAGCGGCTGTCACAGCGCGCTGAGACACCATCCTGCTCAGGGGCAACCCCAATGGCTGTGGGCACATGCCCCCATGTCCCCATGAGCGTGTCCCAGCTCTGCCTCTCTACCACCCCCGCCCACCCTGGGACCCAGTACCCAGCCAAGCCCAGACTTACAGGTTCTCCCACTCCCTGCCAGGAGCATCACGAGGCCATGGGGGGCAGGAGAGAGAGAGACAAGAGAGAAGAGGTGAGCACGGGTCTGCACCCTGAGTCCCCAGACACCCTGTCCCTCGGCAGTGCAGGTCTGTGCAGGGACCCCACCTCCCACCCAGCCCCTCTGCAGGGCAAGCTCAGGGCACCCGGGCTGCCAGATCACCCCCTCCTCAGAGCAAGGACTGAGCTGGTGCTGCCAGGGCCCTGCCTAGTGGGCAGGGATGGCTGGAGCTGTGGGACATAGGTGGGACAGGGTGGCAGCATATAGGACCGTACGGCTTCATGTTGAAGAAGTCCTTGATGCCCTCAGGGCTGACGGGGCTCTTGCTCTTGTTCTTCTCAGCAACAGACTTCTCCTTGGTCCAGGTGAGATGGACCTTCTCAGGGGCTGACTCCACCTCGTCACCCGGGGACTGGGAGCTGCTGGAGAAGGTGGTGGCATTTTTGTCGTGGATGAGCTGGACCTGCAGAGAGAGGGGGGGACTGTGGGCAGGGGCCAGGGCCAGCTGCCTGCCCGAGTCCTGTCCTGGTGCAACTCCTCACCTCCTCCTCCGGCTTCTCCTCACCATCGCCCACCTGCTCCTCAGGGACGTTCAGGCGCAGGCGTGTGTTCGATGGGTTCTTGCGCCGGATGGAGCCACGGGACTCGTCTGTGATGCTCTGGATCTGTGCAGGACAGGGTCAGCCAAGGAAGCAGGGCAGAAGAGGGTTTGGCTGGGCAGACCCCAGCCTGCAGCCGCAGCTCCCCAGCAGGATGAGTGCCAGAGCCATGGGGCAGCTCAGCTGGTGGCACAGGCACCCTGGGTACCAGATCCCACCCAAGCCATCCTGCATCCTCACCTCCCGCTCCCGCTCATTCTTGGTGAGGTGCATTTGCTTGAGGATCTGGGAGCGCTGCTCCATCACTAGAGTCTTCTCATAGGTGTAGGCAGAGATGTCACTCTCGTGCTGCAGGGAAGGACAGGAGAAACCATGGGGCAGGATGAGCTGCACCCTCTGGTGCAGAGCCTGGCCCTGCATGTCCTTGTGGACCTGCATGTCCCCATGATGCTGTATGTCTCCATGGTGATGTGTCCCACTGTGGTGTGGTGTGTCCCTGTGGAGCTGTGTCACCCCATGGCAGGGCCTGTCTGCCTCTCCCATGCGCAGCATCCCAGGCTGCAGCATGTTCCCCCATCCCAGCACTCACCATCTCCACCACCTCCACCTCTGCAGTGATGCGCAGGTGGTACAGGAACGTGGTCAGGTCCTTCTTCATCTGGATGCTGTTGTCATCCATCTGCGCCACCGTGAAGATACGCATCTTGCACTTACGCCAGACCTGCGAGGGAGGGAGGCATGGGCACAGCTCGGTGGGGACAGCCCCGGCCCCCTGCCCCACACCATGGAGCCCAAGCTACCTTGTGGTGCCGCAGGAGGAACGGCAGCAGCATAAGCATCCCCCCATCATGGACAATCCACCAAACATCAATGTGGCCTTCTGAGAACCGCTCCTGGTTGCCCGGGAACATGG
The DNA here is from genome assembly GCA_013400555.1 of Jacana jacana. Classification (NCBI taxonomy): domain Eukaryota; kingdom Metazoa; phylum Chordata; class Aves; order Charadriiformes; family Jacanidae; genus Jacana; species Jacana jacana. The sequence goes on from VZTM01037995.1 coordinate 697,266, forward strand.
CGACATTCTTGGCCACCAGCAAGGCCAGGTGCCCAGCTGTGGTCTCTCGCACCAGCTCTGGGAGGGGAAGGGCCATGTCAGCCAGTGTGTCTCACATTTCCCCTCCCCAGCCTGGCAGCACCCACCCTTTGTGGTGCCTACCGATGAAGTTCCTCCAGGTCTGGTGGTCCTCCTTCTGGCGCCAGCTGCGGGGCCAGCCCACCAGCACCGTGTTGTGCTGCAGCCCCCCAAGCCCGCTGGACTGGATGAGGTGGGACATGCCATCCCGCAGGTTGGAGGAGATCACCACCTGGCAAAAGCCCTTCACCTTCTCCGCTTCCATCAGGCGGCGGATTGACTGGGGGAAGGAGAGTGGGGTCAGAGCCTGAAGGACCTGGGGACAGTCACCTGCCACAGGCACAGCAGCCACCAGCCCCAGCAGCGGCACCCTGGCCAGGTGGGGTGCAAGGGGCAGGGTGTGGGGTGCAGGGTGTGGGGTGCCAGGTCCCCACAGGGTACCCAGGTCCTCATGCCCCATGAGAGGGCCAGGAGGGGTGAGGACCATGAATGAGCAGAGCTGGCGCACGGCTCTGTGCCGCACCGAGCGGAGGGTGTCCCTGTGCCAGGGCTCTGACAGGCAATGGAGCAGCAATTAGAGTTATTTACTCAGAGAAATTATAACATGTCTGCATGGGAGAGAAACTGTTTGCTTCTGAGGGCTTAATCTCATTAATGTGCCTCCTGGCTGGTGCAGAGGTGCGGGGGGAGCAGGAAGGGCTCTCATTCCGGTGGGGAAAGGCTCCTGCCTACCATCCTGCTTGGCACCGGGGCTGTGGGGGCTGCAGGGGCCCTGGGGGCTATGGATAGAGTCGGGGCTGTAGTGGCCATGGGGCAACTGAGGGGCTGTTCAGCATAGCAGTACCCAGCTGGGCACCATGCTGTGTTGTGACATGCCATGCCTTGCAGCAGTTGGCCAAGACTGGGACCACTGCCAGCCTCGTGTCTCTGGCTTCTGGGAAGGGGGACAGGGGTGTGGAGGTCCCCGTGGTGCTCTGAGCACCAGTGAAGTGTGTGGTCTCTCGGCTCTGCCCGGTGCTGCACCTCGGTGCTCTCCTGGCCAGCTGGGGCCACCAGCCCTGGCCATGGGGCAGAAATGCCACCAGGATCCCAGGGATGGCCACAGGCACCCACTGCAGCCAGAACCTGCCCTGGCACAGGCAGTTCTCACCTCCTCTGCCTTCTGCGCCTGCGGGTGGTTGTCCAGGAAGGTCCCTTCCAGCACAGAGGCCACAATGGTGAGGCCCTTGCCAGCCTTAAGCTGCGATGTGAAGGACAGGAGCTGTGGGTGCACCACATTCTGCTCTTGATCCCCACGGACCAGGACCAGCAGCTGCGGCCTGGAAGGATGGTCCTGCAGTCAGTGCCCACATCCTGACTGCCCCCTGCCATTGTCCCACCGGTCCCAAGTCCCCACGGCCCAACCTCACCTCCAGTTCTTGGTGTGTGGGGGACCCTCCTCCAGCCGCAGCAGGGCATAACGGGCTGCACTCAGGGACAGTCCCCGGATCCCATCACCCCACTCCTTCTCTGCCCTGTGGGAACCGGAAGCAGGTAAGGGTTGCTCCGGCCGTGGAGCACCATGCTGGCACCCCAGAGAAGCCTGGAGAAGCTGAGCAGTTCCCAGCGAGGGACTGCTGTCAGCACTGGCCAAGGGTCTGCAGCACCATGGCTGCCCTTACCCTCTGTACTCGATGTATTTGTAGATGAGGCCGGCGATCAGCATGGCGACCAGTGCATAGTACCAGGAGCAGATGAACATCAGTGCCAGGCAGAGGCTCATGCCCAAGAAGGACAGGGTCCTGCAGGGAGCACCATGCTGTCAGCACACCCCAGGCCCTGCAGCCATGCCAGGGTCCCCAGCATGGGGTGACCTACAGGGGTGGCAGGACACCTTGTCATGTCTATTCCTTTCCCATCCCAGCTCACCAGTGGTAGTAGCGGAAGCGGGGACGCCAGTTGGGCGTCCGCAGCAGGGTCTGCACTGCACATGCCAGGTTGACAAACATGTAGCACATAAGGAAAAACCTGCAGGAGAAAGCATAAGGCTGAGCCGGGCACTCCAGGCTGGACTGGAGCCACAGCTGAGCCCCGCCACACCTCCCAGCCCTCGAGCGACCACTGGTGGGTCCCACCAGTGAACAGGGAACCTGGGGCCACTAAGCAACCAGGCCACAACGTTGGCCGTGGAGTGTCCCCAGGCTCCTTGTGGGGCTCCTCTGTCTTGAGGCAGAGGCAAGGGAGGTGGGGGTGTCCCTGTCCCACCCCAAGGAGCATAGACCCGCACATGCCACCCTCCTGGCCGGGATGGGGGACAGGGGTGCATCCGCCGCTCGCAAAGGTGCGGGTGGACCGAGCATGCTGCCTACATGGAGAGGATGGGAGCCACCTCGTCCAGGGAGGCGATCAGGATCCCGATTTCGCAGATGCAGGCTGTGAGCAGCAGGGCCCACGTCGGTTCCCCATTGGCTTTGCCGTGGCCGAAGACCTGGGAGCAGGTTGGGAGGAAAGAGGAGGGGGGCCATCAGGGCACTGTGATGCCAGCACTGTGCAGCCCTGGGTGAGGGATTGGCACAGCCTGACGGAGCTGGACCCCCCCCATGCACCCAGCCCTGGCAGAACTCAAAACCCTCCGTGCACCCCCAAAGCAACCCCTGTCCCCCTGGAACCCCCACTCAGGGATGAGCCCCAGCTCAGCCTGGCCACAGTCTGCATGGAGCTGGGCACCCTGTGCCCGGGATGGACTCGCTGCCGATGGAGATCAGCTCCTCCTGCGGCTGCGGGGGAGAGGGGGGGGAGCTGGGCGTGAGGGTGGGGGCCGGGGGCGCGTGTCTGGACGCATTAGAGGGTGCGGGCGGCATGAGCGAGCAAGAGCTCGGGCTGGCGGGGTGAAGGAGGGAGGATAAAATTAGCCAGCTCTTCCCTGGGGGGAGCTGTCGGGTTGGATTTGGAGAGATGAGGTTGTGAGAACGCGTCTTCCGAGAGCAGATAAAATATGAAGCGGCACGGCGGTGGGGGGAGGGGATCCTGACCTTTCCCGACATTCTTCTCCCACCGACACCATGGCTAGACCCACCGTGGCTGCCCACCACTGCCAGTGGGACAAGGGCAGGGAGGGGACACAGCGGGTGCCCGCTGGTCTCCCACACTGATGGAAGCTGGAGTGGGTGCTCAGGGCCAGCAGTGCCCGGTTGGAAAGACACCTACCCTGAGGAAGGGCACGATCCCATCCCTGGAGATGGCTTGCAGGAGGCGGGGGGCTCCGGTGAGGCTCTGCAGCCCGGCCCCACAGGTGGAGAAGAAGGAGCCGATGACAATGACCCACGGGGATGGCCACGCCAAGGTGCCAACCACCAGGTTCCCGTTGACAGCTTCACCAAACCTGTGGGGCACCAGCATCACCCACGGTTCCATCCCATGGCTGAGCCCCGAGAGCACCAGCACCGTGGGGACACAAGACAGCCCCCCGGGCAGGTCAGCCACTGGGGGACATCGCTGAGGGGGGACAGGACAGAAGACGGGCCCTGCCCTGGCTGCTGACATCCCCCACCCACTGTTGAGGGGGCAAGCAAGGGAACAGGGTCTCAAGCAGCAGGGGTCTGTCTCCCCATCCCCACAGCCCTGGCCACGGGGGGGCTTAGGAGGAAGTGTCAGACCGGGGCTTCCCATCCCCTGTGCCGGAGGAGGCTGATGAAGGCTGCATGCGGTTGGAACCCATTTGTGTTGGTGCTGGCGACCCAGAAGTGTCACCTGCTGCGTGCAGGGAGCTGGGCTGCCCCAGATAACGCAGGCAGCGCAGGCAGCCCTGCCTGTTGACAAACAAGCTCACTGCCTGCAGCCCTGGAGCGGGAGGAAGGACTGCGGATGTGCAGCAAAACATGGCAGGGGGGGGGTAGGTGGGAAACAGGGCACACACAAGCCCCCAGTGCCTGTTACAAGCTTGCCCCTCCCAAAAAGAAAGAGCCTGTCCCCACACCCCAGCACTCTCACCCCAGGTTCCCTGTAGCCCCTCCAGTGCCACCCTGTCCACCCAGTATGTCCCAGCTGCAGCCTCCCCCTGGCTGTCCCTGCCCCAGCCTGTCGCCAGGCGCTGCTCCTGGGGAGCTGCTGGGCTCCCCCACCTGCCCCACACATTCCCAGGACACTCACTTGTCGCGCAGGACGACCCCCTCGATACATGCCCCAAAGAGGACAACGGAGCTGATGTCTGCCGAGTGGTCAAGGAGAGCCAGGAGGATGTGGAATCCCAATCACCTACCCCCTGGGACCCCCAGCCCAGCCCAGTGGGGCACCTGAGTGGGTCTGACCCACACAGCAAGACCACCCCACCCTCAGCACCATGGCCTAAGCTCAGGTGAGCCCTGAAGGATACAGACTGCAGAAGTGGTGGCAATGGCCAGGATGGTGCCCGTGGGGATGGACTTCTGGGCATCCCGCAGGTCTCCAGAGCGGTTGGATCCAGCCATGATGCCTGGGAGAAGAGGGGTTGGTGCCACAGCAGGCAGGCCCACAGCCCTCACCCGTCCCAGCCGGCAAGACAGCTCACACTGGGCACCGGCTTGGTGGCATGCCAGGACAGGGAGAAGGCACCCATCCCGCTCCCTGAGTCCCCCCAGCACTCCCCCCCGCCCCAAGCCGCAGTCTGACGCCATTCAAGGATTAGGCTCAAAATGCTCCTAAGTGACTTGTCTCATTAGCCCGTAATTAGCTGAAGCAGGGACTGTGACTACAGCAGTGACAGAGTCCAGCCCTGGCGCTGCTCTGGGAAGGCAGGAGGTCAGGCTGGGACATGGTTGATGCTGGCAGGTCCAGCACAACCCAAGGGACAACCTGCACTCCTGCTGTGGCAGTGGCCAGGGTGACTGTCCCACCGGGACCCCGCAGACGGGATGTGGCCACCTGTAACTCTGCCCATGTCACCAAGGGGACATGCACCACGCCAAAAACTGGGGCCTGCCGGTAAGTGGGCACCGGGTGGGATGGTGCCAGGAACCCTGTGCCAAGTGACATCGCAGGGTCTGTCCGGTACCAGAGCCTGTGTGTCTGTGTGGGACAGCCCCGGGGGTCCCACCAGCTCCGGGGCACTGGCAGAGCTGAAGCTGGGATGCGGCGGCTGTGCCAACTCCGCAGTGGGACTTGGGGAGGGTGGGGTTGGAAGAAGGGGGGGGGCTCCTCCTCCGCCCCCAGGGAGCTATAAATACCGGAGCCGCGGGACGTCAGCGCCACGCTGAAGCGGCATCGTCAGATCTGGAGTGCGGGCGGCTGCGTGGGAGGCGCAGGCTGCGATCCACCCCCACACCTGGCACGGGGGGTGAACCCACGTGGGGCACGTGGGCCTGCGGTTGCCCCGCAGCACGCGAACGGGGCCACCGGCGGCTCCCACCTGTGACTGAAGGGAAGTAGATGCCAACGAGGAGGGTGAAGTAGGAGGTCATGTCGCTGAAGACGTAGGGCTGGTCCATGTCCACCGGGGTGTCGGGGGGACTCACGGAGGGCAGCCCCCGCTTCTCCACGATCACGCCTTTGGTCAGGTATGAGCTCCAGAGGTTCTCTGCAAGGAGACAGGAGGATGGACAGCATGGCCAGCATCAGGAGGTGCCGAGGAACTGCCCACAACCCAACAGGATGGAGCATGGGGGTGTCCAGCCCTGCCTCCCCGCAGGGTTGCTGGCATCTGGCGGGCAAGGGATGGGGCATCCCCAGCTTGTCACAGATGTGCCAAAATGCCCAGCCTAGGGACAAGCTTGCCATCACAGGTGGGCAACCAGAGCAGGTCCATCCTGCTGCTGGCATTGTCCCTGCAAGATACTGGAGCAGCTGACATGGGATTGAAGTAGCAAATAATTAAGAGGGTAATATAATTAATGCTGATCAACACGGGTTTAAGGAAAGTGGATCGTGTCAAAGTAACTTGATAATGTTTTTGATGGGATTACGAGTGTGGAGCTGATGTAACAGATTTAGCGTCCCTCCACGTGCTGCCTCGGCCGTGGATCACGGTGAGAAAGTGGAGCAGCAAAGAGCAGCCAGCACCGGGGCACAACAGCCCTCCACATGGCACTGCAAAGGGGCTGCAGAGCAGGTCTGAAGGGACACCACAAGGACCAGCCCTCAGCAGCCGGTGCTGAGCACTCCTCTCCAGCTGTGTCACCTCCCCTGACAGCTCTTGCGTGACAGACGAGGCTGGCAGCCCCCACCGACACAGCCCTGCCTGGCTCGTCCTCTCAGAAAGGTGAGTTTCTCCTGCAAGGAGACCCTGCATCTAGGGCACAGCCAGCCCCAGCCACCTCCGTCAGGGATGTGCAGTGACATTCTGTCTCCAGACACTGATGGCCCAGTCACCTTTGCTACTGGGTATCCCAGAGCCAGGTCCTGGCTCTGCCCCCATGTGCCCCTGATGTAGAAGCATTTGTTATCTCCTGCACTGATGAAGACTGGATGGGCCATGTGGGTGTTCTGTGCCCCCTCCCTGGCACAACCATCGCCAGCGACCAGAGAGTCCTTATCTGCCCCAAAAGACCTCAGCATGCAATGCCATCAGGAAGCTCCCAAACACCCAGCAAACACACTCAACCACATCATCATGACACGGACTGGCAGCTGTAGCCCCGAGCACCACACGCTTAGCAAAGTCCGAGCTCCTGCGCCTGGTTCCATGCAGGGACGGGCTGGAGCAGTCCCACAGCTGCCCCAGAGAAGTCTCAGCCTCAGCATCTGGTGCAAACAGCCAGAGCTGCCCCATGGCAAGCACCAGCTGTGCCCAGGCAGCCCAGCCTGAGCCTGCTCTGTGGGACCCACGGAGATGAAGCCACCACAAGCTCACCACGTTCACCCAGCACAGCCGGCACAGCCACCACTCCAACACCCAGCCTGGCACCACGGGAGCACCCATCCCAGCTGCTGCTCCGAGGAAGGGATGATCCTGCTCAGGACTCTGTGGTCAGAGAAAACCAACAGGGTGCTGCCCTCCTGAGCCTCAGTGCCCACCCCAGAGCAGGTCCCTCCGGCATGACCCTGTGAAGCAGGGGGTCTGCAAATGCCCTTTGAGCGTGGCACTAAGCATCAGCCTCTACCACCCCACTGCAGAGTGAAAGCACCTGGCAAATGTACCAGCAGCTCCAGAAAAACAGGTCAAAAGTGGCTCCTCCCAGCAAATTCACGGGTTTTTCTGCGGCCCTGGCCACTCTCCCGGTGTGGCCGCGGCTGCAGCAGCAAAGTGTCCCCAAGGGGCGATTGCTCCTCACAAAACCTCAGATCGATACCAAAGAGGAAGCAGAAGGAGGATTTATTCCTCCCCAGCCTTCAGGCATCCTCAGAGCCGTCCTGCTGTGGTCTGGCACAGACCACACATGGGGGGCCTCAGCGGCCAGCTCAGTCATGCGCTACATCCCCATGCCTTCATGCACACCACTTCTCCACCCCCACACTTCCATCCCTGCTCCTCCATCCCCATGCCTCCTTCCCCATGCCTTGCCCACCTTGAATGAGGCCGCTGGCAGCGCCAGGGATACCCTCGATCTCGGTCACATTGTTCATGGTGAAGTACTCGTCACAGGTGGCATTGAGGAAGCGGGAGGTGCAGAAGAGTTCCCAGAGCTTGGAGCCCACTGTCTCATTTCCCTCCACCACCATCTTGGTACAGAGGTCAAAGCCGTGGCGTGAGAGGGTCCTGTTGCCCAGAAGGCAGATCCTGAGGGGAGGACAATTACTCAGCCACATATCTGCGTACCCTGGCCCCAACCGCAGCCCCATGGGATGCTGTACTCACGGGAAGCTTGGTGGGTCAAAGGCTGACTTGATGACACCAGCATAGATGGCAAGAATGGAGAGGATGACACAGCCCAGGAAGACCAGGGCAAACTTGTTGACGTACTTGACCCCCACAAACACCACAGTGGCCATGCAGGTGAGCACACAGGTGCCATACACTCGCATGTTGTTGAGCATCGCAGCCGCCTCCCCACTGGCATCCTCTGCCTTGAAGATGGCCATGGCCGGGAAGATGTAGGCCTGGGAGAGAGTCATGGCATCACCACCCAGCTAATGGTCCCACAGAGGAGCCCCTGGGGAAGTCTTAGCTCCCTGACGGGCCATGAGGAGCAGGTAGCATGGGCAGGTGAGGGCAGAGCTGCCCTGCCAGGACCTGAGCCCTTGGCACTGCATGCAGAGAAGGACCAGGCACGTACCAGCAGGATTTCAATGGTGCCCAGGATGTACATGGCGCCGGCAAAGGTGGTGCCCAGGTAAAAGCAGAGCCCCACAGCCCCTCCAAACTCAGGTCCCAGGGAGCGTGAGATCATGTAGTAGGAGCCACCCGCTGCCAGAGAGAGCAAAAGTGAGTCCCAGCCAGACCCCAACAGCACCCGTACCCTGCCAGGCATCCTGGAGGGCAGGATGCACTTCCCAGCGCCTCAGAGTAGCAGGAGCAACTGTGGCAGCAGGGCCATTCCCCGGGAACACAGCAGCCAGGTGTGATGGCTGCAGGGACACATGTCCCCTGAGATGCCAGACAGACGCTATAGCCCCAGGGACATGGGCCATGCCCTGCTTCATCCTCCCAGAGGAGCCCTTAAGAGCTGGGCTGCTGGGATCGATGGTCCCGCGGCAGCAGGATGATAAATAGCATTAATTACACCCTGTGCTGGGGCTGCCAGTGCCGTGCCCAGCCTGGCGGACCAGCTGGACCAGTACAATTCACCCAGACATGGCTCCCTGGGACTCTGAGGGGTTGAGGATGCTCTGGGGGAGGCAGCCCAGAGGCACCCGCAGAATCAGACCCTGCCTGTGCTGCCCTGGGGATACAGGCTGCACACAGCAGCATTCTTGCTCCTGGCATGGCTCAGGAGTGCCAGCAGGAGAGGCCACCCCACTGCCCAGCCCGCAGTGACCGGCACGCCTGGCTCCCCATCCTCCTGCCAGCATGTCTCCCCGACTCCCCTGTGGCCTCTCCAGTCTGGCAGAGGGAGGAGCCGTGGCTGGCAGCTCACGCTGCCATCTGCACCTCATGGCTCTGGGGACGGGTGACGGCTCCAGCTCCAGGTTCCCCCCCCGGGGCCATGGGGAACCCGTGCAGGCTGGTGGCAGAAGGCTGGGGAGCGGCTGGCAGTGACGTCCACCCTCCTGTGTGCAGCCCCAAAGCTTGGCCAGCATGGACCAGGGAGCAGGATGGCCTCAGGGGATGCTCTCTGGGAAAAGCCATTTGCCACCCTTGTCCCAGCCCTTCTGGAGCACAGGGACCCCTACAGGTGCCCGACCCAGCAGAGAGTCAGCTCCCCTTGTCCCCTGGACACACACAGACATGGGCTCAGCTCTACCTGGTACCACTCCGTTGGTGGCAATCGCACTCATGGAAATGGCCGTCAGCATTGTCTGCAGGAAGAAACACAGTGTTGTCACCTGTCAGAGCTCCCTCCTCGCTGGGACAGGGGGAGAGGGGAGTGGGAAGGGAGACATGAGGCAATGATGGGACATGGGACTCCCTGGGGCCACGCTGAGATATGCCTACAGGACTGGGATGCCCAGGAGACAGCCAAATGAATGGATGGGCAGGGTGGATTGCTGACTGGCAGCACAGATCGGGGGCTGAGCTCCTTGGAGGGACTGGCAGCACCATGAGAGTCAGGGGGTCCCTGTACTGCTCAGGACGCTGCCCATGGTCAGCCCCCAAGCCTCTGCTCTGGGGTCATTCTCCTGGCTGAATGGCTCACTGCAGCATGGTGTGCAGGACCAGGGCAGGGGACCCCCCACATCTCCCCCCCTCCATGACAGCTACAATCTGGGTCACTATTTGAGCACCATTCTGCTCTTGATTCCTCTGGGAAGCCAGGAATCTCTTTGCTCTAAGTGGGACAGGAGCAGAGCAGGGTGGGCCAGAAGCTAATGTACCTCTCCACAGCCCAGCCAGCCTGGATGATGACTCCCAGAACCCCAGAAACTGAGCAAGGGCCTGGCCAGTTCCACTACTTACACAGGAGCAGCAGAGGAAGACCATGCAGAAGGACTCCATGATGCCAGCGATCCCCACCACCCAGGTGAGGCGCAGGAAGAGGATGACCCCAAAGATGTTCTGGAGGCAGGGCAGGTAGACACCCATGAAGGTACCCATCCGCGGGGCCTGCCGAGAGAGAGGGCAGCCATCAGGGCTCATGGACCTGGTTGGCAGAGGAGTGAGGGGTCCCGTTCCTCCTCCAATGCAGCCAGGAACCCTGGTTGAACCTGTCTTTCCTGGCACTGCACAAGCAGGGGCTGGGAGAAGGAGCTGTGTCCCTCCTGCATCTCTCACCTGCACTGGCTTCTTCTTGCCCCCATCATTGTTCTCAGCCTCCTCGTGCTCTCGGCTGCCCTGAGGCAGGTTGGTGTAGTTGGCCAGTCCGCTCAGCAAGGACGAGACCATGGGGCTGGTGTCCATCTCCTCCTGCAGAAACCAGAGCCCGAGCCCTGAGGACATTCCCTCGGGACCCTTACCAACCCTAGGACCCAGGGACTTTGCCAGATGCCACGCCACCGCCCACCCCACCATCAGACATGGCTGTGGCAGCTAGGTGACCCCACGGCAGGGCTCTGGCATGTCCCAATGCCCAGGGCATGGGTCGGGCTGCTCTGGGACAGCAGCCCAGCTCGGCCACCTCCCCAGAGACCCTCCCTGCCCTGACACCTGTGTGCCCTACCTCAAAGAGGGCCATGTTCTTGCCATCATACTCCTTGCCCTTCTCCAGGTCCGTGCTGTTGATGAAGGGGCTGCTCTCCTTGGGATTGCCATCTCCTGCAGAGATGCCACCAGGTCAGCCAGCCATCCCCCACCCCAGCCCACACCAGGAGAGCATTCACCCCACAGGGCTGCCTCTGTGAAGGGTCCCCAGCACCCCAACTCCTGCAGGAGGGCTGCTGGGGCCACAGACACCATGCTGACACTCAATCCCAGGCCAGACGATGGCAGTGTCCCAGCTGCCATCAGCACCTCCTACACCATGCATGGGAAGGGGCTGCCCATCCCCAGGAGCCACGCGCTGCCCTGCCCAGCTTTGCCGGCGCACGGACCCACCGGAGCGCATCCAGGCAGTGAGGTGAGCGGTGTGGATCCAGGGGGAACCCTCCCGGCGGGACGGCTGGCAGCAATAACTCACGGCATGGGGCACCCGCGGGTGAGCGCGCCGAGGGCTGCCCGCAGCGCGGCGTCTGCAGGGGCAGGATCCGCCCGGCTGCTCAGCGTGCCACCACAGAGGGGGACAGTCCAAGCACCATGCCCAGGAGCAGGGCGAGTGGCTGGATGTCCACTCTTGCTCCCCGTCATGCACCACAGAAGCAGGGGCTGCAGCCTCAGCGGCGGCACCTCAAGGTGGGGTGGCATCCAGCAGTGCCACTGCTGAGGGCAGAGCTGCTGGGACAAGGGCCGTGGCTGCTCGCTGCATTAACAACCTCATGCAGAAGAAACCCGGAGTCGGCTTAATAGGAAGGAAAACAGCCGAGCTGCAGAGCAGCAGAAATAAATCAGGCTGGAAATGGAGCGGCAGCGAGGATGGTGCTGCCGGAGCAGCGCATCCCTGAGCGGAGGCTCAGAAGGGAGGGAGGACAGGGGCCGCGCAGGGACAGAGAACCAAAGGACATGGTGCTGGGCAGAGTGGCTCAGTGGGTGACAGCACGGGAAAACCTGGGGAGCCGGGCTATGGTCCCCAGCCCTGGGGGGAAGGAGAGAGGCTCCCCGCCATGCATCCATCCTCCCCACCACGGTCCCGCAGCCAGGGCAATCATGCTGCCTGTGGCAGCAGCACCGCAGGGCAGGCTGCCTGCATGGGCAGGAACAAGAGCCATACCCTCCACCAGCCTTGAGCCCAGAGCCCGGGAGCACCCAGGGGCACAGGGAGGGTGCAGGGATGGCACAGGGGCTACCCTTGGGCCAGGGCGGTGCAGCCATCCGGGCACCATGGTGGCCCCAGGACAGACCCCGGTTCCATCTGGGTGGTCTGGCCCTTTGAAGGACACCTGCCTCCTGCCAGTTGACTCATGTTTGGGATCCTGGGAGCCAGATTGCCTGTGTGTGGTGGTGATTCACCATCTGCAGACATGGGGATCCGGGCTGGCCAGGAGGTGAAGCACCAAACGCCACAGGTGATGCCAACCCATAGGCTGGCTCCCACCTCCCCTCAGCCTCTGGGGCTCCTCCGGTGTGGGGCAGTGGGGCAGCGGTGTCCCCAGATGGCAGAGCCAAACTGGGGTCTGAGCCTGCAGGCTCCTCCTGCGCAAGAATGGCTGTGGCAGCAGGACTGGGACACCCCAGCCCGTGGGTCTCACTCCGGGACCCCCTTGAGTGCAGGACCAGGGGTATCCATAGTCCACCCTCTCTCCCCCCTGGAACCCAGCAGTGCTTGGAGGTTCCTTGGGGGTACAGGGGGACACGCTCGCAGCATGACAAGGCTCTGGGACCCCATTGGGAGAGCAGAGCCCGCGGGGGCCTCGCCTCGCCGCCTGGTACCCGGCCGACGACATCACCGTGCTGGTTTCCATGGCAACGGCGAGCCACGGCCGCCTCGGCTCCCGCTCTTATGTAACGGCGCAGGCAACCGGACTCCAGCCCCACACAACACCCGTGCCCGTGGTCCCCCAGCACCCACCTGTGACCTCCTCAGCCCTCCCTGACCCCACGGGACCAGCACTGCCCGGCTCCACATGCCAGATGCCAGAAGCACCCCAGGGTGCTCATGCTGCAATGTGCCAGCACCATAACAGCATCCCCAAACCTGTCAGTCCCTCCACCCCTCAGCCCGGGCATGGTGGAGACCACAGCCCTGTGCTGGCATCAACCAAGCTACCAGAATTGGCCCGGGGCACAGAAGCCCCTTAGCCTGGTGGTGCCACTGGGAGGATCAGCATCGGGAGAAACCCCAGGCGGGCAGGAGGTGGGGACATGGGGACATGCACACAGCACAGCTCTGGTGTCCCTGGGGGACCCCCAACTACCCACCTCGCCCCCAGACCCACAGGCTGGAAGGAGTTAAGGGCTGCGGGGTCCCAGGTGATGCTCCCCACTCCTGCTGGAGACCATTTTGCCGCAGAGGGGCTGGTGCAGCCTCTCCCCAGCAGCTGCCATAGGATTTGTGGTCTGTGCAGGCAGAGGCAGGCAGGGTCCACCCTGTCCCCCACCTCTGCCAGGTGGCATGGAGGAGATGACACCTCCCGGCTGTGGCAACACAGAGGGACACTGTCAGGTCCATCCAGTGCCTGCCAGGCCTGCCCATGCCCCGCTTCCCCCCAGCACAGGGTGAGTGGCACTGGGGCAGGAGCACAGGACGGGGCTGGGCAGCCGGAGAGGCAGCATGAGCGGAGCAGAGCCAAGCCGTGCCAGGCTTCGATCCCGGCGCTCAGCCGCCCCCCTCCCCAGGGATCACTCAACATGAATCGGCCTTTTAATTTGCTGCGGCGGCTGGAAGGGCTGGCAGCGGCATTGCTGGCAGGAACCCACAGCCCCGCTGTGGGCACTGCGCAGTCCTGCTCACGGCAGGGGTTACCACCCACCCTGCCAGCCCAGGGCACCCCAAAGCCAACCCTCTGCCCACCCTGGCAGCCTGGGGTCCCCTGAGCCAAGGGACCATCCCTGTACCCCCAGGAGCTCACCTACCCCATAGGGCAGCGCTTGGGCTGCAGCACCAGCCACAGTGTGATCTCCTAATGGCTTTTTACTCATCCCTAAATTGGGTTGGGAAGCGTCACATCCCTTATCCCAAATCCTCCCTAATCGCTTTACATGGTGCAGGGAGCCGAGCTCTGCCTGGGGGGAGCCCAGGCAGCCAAACCCTACAGGCTAATTAACCGGGGCTGCTGCCTGGTCCATGACCCATGGCCAGCACATCCCCTCCATGGCACACTGCAGGGCCCACCGGATGCTGGCACAGGAGTGCTGAGAGCTCAGGGACACCCTGCTCAGACCTGCCCACTGGCCCCTCCTGCACTGTCCTCCCCCGCACCAGTCCCACCAGTCCCAGGGGCGGCAGCAGTACAGTGGCTGCTCACAGCACCCAGGGACGCCCCGGGGCTCCCCTGAAGGTGCACAGGGCACCTTGACTTCTGACAGAGCATTTTACAGCACTGGCTGGCAAGCAGCCTCCTCCTGCTCCCCTGGGCTCTGCCCACAGCCAGCAGCAAGGAGCACCCCAGGGTGACCCCATCAGCCCGGTGAGCACACGGGTAAGCACGTGGCCCTGGCTGATGTCCCCAGCTGCTGCTGTTTTGCAGGCCTGCTGGCTGTGGAGGCCATGGTACTGTTCTGTCACACACACCCTCCAGCCATGAAGGGGACTGGGCTGTGTGTCCACTGGCCTGGCCCTGGGCTGCTGGCCTGGGGGTGCCTAAGGTAGATGGGGATGGCCAAGGGGCCCTTATGGCAGCTGGTACCTCTGCTCCCACCCAGGCTTTTTTCTTCCCAAGCAAGTGCCAGCTGCCCTGGGTAGGGTAACCCTTGGAGAAGCCATGGAACTACTGGGGCCTCTGCCGAGGGAAAGACCACTGGTGGCCAGAGCAGCACTGGCTCATGCTGGCACCACTGACAGCAGTGCCAGTTCCCAGCTGCAGTGTGGCTGTGGGGTGGGGTTTGGGGGGTCTCCCTGCACTCTGGGGCTGTGCTTTGCCCCTCTAGCCGTCAGGCACATCGAGTGGCCTTTTGGGCTGGATTCTTTCATTGCCTGACCCAAATTGGACCAACTGCTACTTCAGACCTATCCTCTTCCTTCCTAAACCCAGGATTATCCTCCCTTTGATCAGCCGGCCCTGCAGGCACAGGATTTCCAGCACAGGCGCTTTGGCTGGCTGCGTTTAAACAGCTTCCCAGATTCTCCGACAGCCTGAGCCCTGCCTTGGAAATGGCCGTGGTCACAAGCTCCAGCAAAACTCCCAGCCCCGGGTCTCCCATCCTTTGACATCCCAGTGTTTCCAGGCTGGAGGACCAGCAGAGAAGCCTGCAGCAAGGCTGAGTCTGACATTTCCACAGCCCAAACAGAGCGGTGCAAGCTGCCAGCCTGGTCACTGCAGGCAGTAGCCTTGCCTGCTCCCCCACTCCCCATCACCTCCCCAGAGGGTCTGCCACCAGCTCAGCCCTTGCTGGGCTGCCAGGACTGGAGCCCTTCCAGCCCTTGTCATGGGGCTCTCACAGGCTGTCCAGAACAGGGACACTGCTCGACCTTTCCAACAAAAATGGCCTAAGTGGCACCCAGGGCTTCAGCAGCTCTGTTGGACTCTGCTGGCCAGCACCAGTGCAACCGGGATGCACAGGAGGAGACCCACTGGCATGCAACAGCTCTGCCACCCCCCAGTGTCGTCCACAGTCCCCACAGACAGATTTTGCACAGGAAGCTCAGTGTGACCCTTAACAGGGGGGGAGGCAGACCCATCCGCCCATAGCAGCCACCCTCGGCACAGGTACAGAGGGCACTGCCACAGCCCTTCCCGCAGACACTCCCCTGCCCTCCCAAGCACCCCAGGGTCCCCGCTGCCTCCAGTCCTGTGCCCACCGGCCCACAGGACACTATCATGCTAGGCCCAGCTCCAGGGACAGTCTGCCTGGTCCATCTGTGGTGGCAGTGTGTCCAGCCCTCCTGCCAGACCCCAGCAAGGCAGGAACGCCTGCCGCCGTGCCGCCGGCACTGCTGTGATGAAAACACAGCAAGTGGGATAGATCCTGGTGCTGCAGAGGTCAAGAGGAGAGTGAGAACCCAGGGAAGGGCAGGGCCAGGGGCCAGTATGGCTCCCCCCAGCTCAGCAAGGTGTCCCCAGAAGACTCTTGCCAGCCCTGACCTTGAGTGGAGCCACAAATAAACAAGCAAACAGACAAGCTCAGGTCGGCAGAGCAGAGCGAACACCAAAAGCCTCATCACGGCTGTGCCCAGAGCCTGACTGCAGGCAGCCAGGGACTTCTGCAGCGACTGCCAGAGCCGGCTGTCCCCTCCTGACTGGGGCTATAAGCAGACCCTGCGAGCGGACCTGGCAAGATGACATGGTGGGGGGCTGCAGGGAACCACAGAGGCACTGCAGGTCCCCTCGGGCATATTGCTGCATTTCCCTACCTCCAACCCATCGCTGTACCTGAAAGAAGCACCTGCAGGAGAGGGTGCTGCACTGGCCCAGCTGCCTGAGGATGGGCATGGCCCCGCAATGCCTGACGACCCTATGCAGCAGCCCGGCTGTTGGCGAGTGCCCCGGGGAGAGCTCCGGCCAAAGTGCCAGCAGACGCACGGCCGCTGCCAAGGCCTGGCATCCCCCTCCGTTCGCGGGGCTGCAGCCCCGTCCCCTCGCCCGCAGCGGCCCTGCCCGCCTGCAGTGCGCCGGGGCTGCAGCATGCCCGGCGTTGGCACGGGATGGTAGGGAACGGCACAGCTCGGACCGGACTGGCAGGGCACGGCACGGGCTAGACAGAGCAGACCTGCTCGGTACGGCACGACGAGGCTGGGCACGGCTTG
>VZTM01037996.1:1548-16005 GCA_013400555.1 Jacana jacana
CCTTAACACAGAAAAGCTAAAAATGTACTTGTTGTTTCTTAAGCTCAAGTAGTAAATTTATTTATTACTATATTGCAATGTTGGTTGGCCACATTTCTGGTGCTAGTGAGATGCTTCTGTTTCTGCATGTTAGGAGAGTGTTCTTTTAAATCCAAAAATGTTTTGTGAGAATTGCCATGAGAAACTGCTTTTAAAGCACGTGATAGGGTGCTTAATTAAAACTGAAACTTTTTCATTGGGAATATCGATGGGATATCCTGGAAATATTACAAGTCAGAAGTTCTTTTCATGGTGCTATCCTGTGTATTACTTGAGCTCTTCTCTGAGGAATACATTGCTGTTGTAATACTGCTGCTTTCCATTTTAATGCTTGTTGGACTTGAAACTAGCAGGTAGGAAAAACTTTCTCCCTTCTGTGTTTAGAAACTTTTTGGAAAAGAGAAGGTAAGGAGTTACCTGTCTTTGTGCTTTTATGTGTAGGTAGAAAACTTGGATACCCAGGTAACTGCAGAAGATAAATCTGGAGGAGTACAATGTAAACCTTCAGGAACACTGGATAAAGAGAAATGTAAGTGATGCAGAACTACAGGAATTTGTGTAAAGCTTTTTCTGCTGCAAAACAAAGTTCTAGTGCAATTGGGCCATAAAATGGTATTTTGGAGGAAAGAATGGAATATGGGGAGTTCTGAACTCCACAGCAATTGTTCTTCCCAAAAGAACTTTTAATACTACACTTAATGAAAACACGGGGTAACAAATGTTATACTGCACAGAAGGGTATTATAGTATGGGGGCTTGCTTAGTCTTCAAAATAATTACTAATTTTCTCATTATTAGATGAAACACAGGGAAGGAATATAAAGCTGAGGAAAGTTGGTCATCCAAGGAAAACCTAGCCATTCAATAGACTTTGTGAGATGGGATTATGCCTTCTCTAAGATTGGAAAGAACTAAGTTTTAGTGTAACCTTTGATCTGTCTAGAAGCAAAAAGTGAAAAGAAAGTCAGGCCATTGAATGGCATAAACATCTCAAAGCTAAAGTTAAATAAAATTAAGTTACAATTAAGTTAGACATTTTGTTGACATAATTATGAGATTAAGTAATATCTGTTCGAGCTCTGCTCTCAACTACTTTTGTCTTTTCAGCTTAAGAACAATTAAAAACATTAGGATAATTAATAATGTCACTTTTTATAGTATTTTTTATTCTGCTTGTTAGAATTTTGATTTGATGAAATGAGTAATTAGAATCAAGTAATTAGAAGCCATGCTGTATTCATTAGAGTGTCCCACATAGCATTAATTGCTTTCTTTGTCTCTGAGTGGGTTGAAGTTAAGATTGATTATTTTGTTTTTTAGCTTACTTTGAGCTTATTTTTAGAAGCAAATGAAAAGCCAAACCCCACCTATAAGATACAAGTAGCATGGAATTCTTGTTTGTAATTGTTTTGTCTTCCCTGTTCCAAGAGGGGTTAGTGTAACTTTCTCATCCTATTTTCATCAAGAAAATGCTGCTTTTCAGAGTCTCTTTAAACCCACTAAAGATGAGCTGATGTAAAAGTGGCATCATAATCTGACAAATGCATAAGGCTGGGGTTTTTTAACACTTGAACTGCTGGTTGGTTTTTTTGCAGGCAACCAGCTGATTGCACAGGATGTGACAGAAGATGTTGAGCAAAGTTCCAAAACAAAACCTGATAATGTCAAGGTATTTTCAAGAATGTTCTTTTTAGTGTTCTGCAATTGTAATGTAAATAAGAGGGAAGGTTTTTGGATTTTATTTTTTATTTTTATTTCTGTAGCAGTTTATTTTGGGAGGTGTTTTCCTTATTAACTGTCAACTACTTCTGTTTTGTCTTGAAGGCAAAATAACTGACTATAGAATGACACTCATTTTTCAAGGGGAAGACAAAAACAAATAAAAGGCAGAGGTTTGTGATGTTGTACACAGCACCTGAATCCCTTCGAGGTGCAGTGGACCAATTTGCACAATGGTTAGGAGTTTGGGATTGCATGGAGTGTTTGAAACCCAGCTGTCCTGCCTGTTCAGCATCTTCATGGTCAAACTGATCTGAGATCTGCAAGAGGGTATCAGACTTCACCCGAGTTCTGTTTTTGCACTGATACCTTCTAAGTCAAAATAAATGCAGGACAAAAGAGGGGTTTCTTTTAACAATATATGCAGAATATACTCATCTATTGGTTTTGGTGAAACTTCTCAGCATCAAATTTTGTAAGAGACATTACAGTGTCGTGGTGAATAAATTAACTACTCATGTATTGAGGTGTAGGGGGTTTTGTTTGGGTTTTGGGGCTTCTCTTGTTTTTGTTTTTTTCCTTATTGTAAGTAACTGAGAATTATAATTTGTAGTAAGATGCTCTTTTCTTTGTTGTTTCTAAATTAGGAAGTTATTTCAGGTGATACAGCAGAAGCATCCAAAGAAATTGATGTAAAGCATACACCTCCTAAAAGTACTATGGAAGAAAAAGGTAACGAAACTGCCTGTTGCGGGCAATTTTCTGAACTCATACTGAATGCTAATTTCTTTCCATGTGAACAATTCTGAGATAAATTAGGAACTTGGGACTTAGAAACTGGGGAAATTAGGAAAATTCACCATCAAAATGAGTCCTGTTTGTTTCGGTAGAAAAACTAACCAGGAAAGAGTAGGCAAGTTGCAACGTCATAGTTGACTTATTGCACTAACATGAATAATAAATGATGTGCACAACTTTAACATTGGCTTTGATGTAACTTCAGTCTGCCTTTGTGTGAACAGTGTATCTTCCCTAATGTTAGTTTGACCTATTCATAGTTTGATCTCTCCAATGAGAGCATGTTGACAAGTCAAACTGTCTTGCAATGAGCTCGTATCCTCAACTCCCTGCTTTATGGAATGTGGGAGAAAATCATAGAATCATTTAGTTTGGAAGAGACCCTTGAGATCATCAAGTCCAACCATCAGCCCTACTCTACAAGTTCGCNAATAGAGCCTTGTATTTATCTTACTGCTTTACGGTGGGTCATGGTCTTGAGCTTTTGTTTTTTCCTTAAATGAGAGGACCTGACTCATCTAGTGTTAGGGCAGCATTTTGGAAGACTGGTATATTGTTCCTACAAGGCAAGTAGTGTTAATTTCTGATGGATGTTTTTAGGGAATTTTGAGCTGCAGAATGAAATAATGCTTTCAGTGCAGAGGTGCTGGCTTGTACCTTTGTCTGATAAAACAAGGGTGTAAAATCTCTTGGTTTGTTTTTTTTGTATAGGTGAAGATGAATTTACCATCGAACAGGAAATGTCTGAAAAGGAGAAGCATGGCCTAGAATCAAATGAAAATTCTCCAGAGGTGAGTGGTCTTATTCATGGTAACTAACTGTAATAATGCAGATTCACACTGAAAATAAGTCCTAAAGCTTTGACTTAACACAAATAGGTGTGAAAATTCGTGTTTGATACTATAAAGTACCAGAAACCCAGGTAGCTCTCTGGCACAAAGTATAAACTCACACATCATAAGACATCAGTGTCTGGTCATTGAATTTGAAATAACTCCTTTCCTACATTTAATAGAAGTTACTGATTGTATAGAAATCTTGGTTTCTGAAAACCTTGAAATTGAGATATGGAGAGTTTAGTCACTGGCAAATATGACTTGGCTTTACAAAAATATTATCACTCAACAATTTGAAAACTCTTTATGTTATCTCTTAGCCTGTGATACTCTACGGTGCTGGTTACAAACAGGGTCTGAACCCTAGAGGTTAAAATTGTTGCTGGTCCCTAGAAGTGGATGCAGTTCTCATAAATATGTTGGGTTTTGTTATTTGCTTTTTCTGCCCCTAATTTGGAAGTGGAAGAAAATTTAAAGAATAAATACCTTTGGTCATGCAAGGCTTGAGTCACAAAGATCTGTTGTGGGAGGGAAATATTGTGAGACTCCAGTGGATGCAGAATGAGGCAGTTCATCTCCTTTCCTTGTAACTGGGAGAAAGCCTATTCTTAGGTATTTTGTGATCCAAGATTGGGGATCTCTGTCATCTGAACATCTTCATTACTGAACATCATTCAATACACCTGATCCTATTAATTACTTAAAGGTGCGTTTCATAGCTTAACTTCAAAGTAAGAGACATATTTTACTAAAGGCCTCGTTTATATAAAGAATGTCACCAGTCTGTATATCAGGATAACTGGGATATTGGTTGTTCTATAGCACTGGCTCAGCTGTTCTTATGATGTAGGCTGTGCTATGTGGCATTGAGACTAGGAGAGGGGCAGAAGGCAGCTTTGTCCCTGAGGTCACCCACGGGAGGATTTTGTATAACTGGGAGTTGTCTTGTTTCGTTTCAGCTGTATCAATGGATTTCACAATGGGCAGTGTCTCTTCCTATGCAACCTGCCTCATCTCTGTTTTTAAACTGACAAGCACTACTGCTACTGTCACATGGAGTTAGCAGCAGTCTTTACATGATACTGCTTGAAGGCTGAATGTCAGTTATAGTAGCTAACATATATTTGTCCTTTACTCCTAATAGGAAAATCAACCTGTAATAGTGAAACGGAAAAGGGGCAGGCCTCGTAAATACCCTCTTGAAGCTGTACAGCCTGGTGGTAAGTAGTTCACAATAACCTGTGTGGAAAACCAAGGAAAACAGTGACATTCAAGTTCTGAATTCATATTTCTTCCCTCAGGTGGGGAGTCAAAAGCTGATATGAGCACTGGGAATGTAAGTGCCTTTATTTTGTTTGGGTGCATTTAAAAACAGTAATTCAAGAGCCGTTTGTTTGTTTAACAGCTAACAGTAGTTCAGAAACTTCCTATGGAAAATCATTGAGTTCAGTCTGAGCAAACCAAAACTGTTAATAGTATCTCCTAACATAACTGGACTTGGTAAACAAATTGTGCTATTAAGTCTGAACACTGCAAGTAGCTTGACAGAATCACACTTGGTACAGCATATTTAACTGAAATCAAAGTGTTGCAGTGACTAGCAATATACTTGGGCGCAGGGTGAAATTCTGATTGCACACGTGTCTTTTTGATTTGTGCTGAGAGTCATTTTGGCTGGAAAATCGAGTCTGACTTTGCTTTGAAAGCTTGAGACTGGTTTTATTTTTTCTGTACTGAACCTATCATCATAATAGCTTATAGTAACTCTTAATATCTATTAAAAATAAAAGTATTGTGTGATGCCGTTGTATTACCTGTATTATGAGGTGTACTGTTCACTCAAAAGGTAGACACATACTGATTAGTAACTTATGAGCTCATGAAACATTCCTCTGTCTTTTAAAACTCAGCAATATCTGAATTTCTAAACCTACATGAAGTACATTTGCTGCTAAGAAAATATCCTTCTGGGAGTGTTTCTGCAGTCCAGTCAGATCACAGCACAGGGTAGTAATTGATCAGGCACGTTTGTGGAGTAAGACTACTTGAATTTATTCTTGTGGAAGGCTTCTTTCTTTGAAATTCCCGTGTGCCAGGATCAAAGTTACTGCATAGGGAAGAGGTGATTTTAAGAACAAAGTTGTGTTGAAACTCGTATTTTCTGTCTGCTTGCCTGGTGATGCACCATCTGGCATGAGTGTCAGAAGTCTAAGGAGTTCACCTAGACCATCAATGGCAGTTCTCCTTCCTTGTGCTGTCCCTGCAGCTTTTCAGGCAGCCCTTTGACTCCTGTCCCTTCTTCCCTCAGGTGTGCTGGAGTTTTGCTTCAGAATTCCTGATCTTTCCTAAGCGATTGTTTTTCTTTCTCCAATATTAATTTAGTGAAATCTAATTTTGAATCGGTGGTTGGGTTGGGGTTTTTTTTAGGGTTGGGTTTTGGGGTTTTTTGTTGGGGGGTGGTTGTTTCTCTCAAGAATTAAAACCAATTTTAAAATCCCCCTCAGAGTAGCTATATCTTGGCACCCTCAGTAACAGAACAGAACCATCTTGTTCTAGTTTGACTATTTTAAAGGTCCTGTTACCTCTTAGTGGTTACTGTGTCAGTCAGTCAGAGGCTGGCTCCAGGAGGAGCATTGTCTGCCCTCCGTCAGAGGGTGGTTGTGGAAGGTGAGATACTGTCTTCTTGTCACAGTTTCCCTGAAGCTGCTTTGAGAAACGTGTTGCTACTTCAGAGGAGGTGTGGACACGCTCGTGTAGTGGGGCAGTGATGAAAGCACATGTGGTTTTCTTGGACAGTCATCATAAGAGATGATGTAATTATACACAGCTCTTCCTGCATTCAGAGTAAATACAAAGCTCTGGTGATTAATAATTCTGCAAACCTGTGTGTGTGGTTACATAAAGTGGCTGCATTCAATCTTTCGTGTCTTGTTGATAACTAAGTTTTCAGAAATGCATTTGACCTAAACTGCTTTTAACTTCGTGTCTTTTATTGCAATGACTTTACTATCAATGAGGTTACTGAAACTGCAATAATTTCTAGATTTCCAGATAAGTTCTACTACTATGAATGGGAGCAAGTTTCAATTTTTATGTACTACAATCCTGGGGTTTTCTGATTTTCTTTAAAAAAACCACTTCTTTTTTATTTCAGTTGCAGTTTCCTATCTTTGCAAGTAGAGGAAAAACACCTCAAACAGGTAAGCAAATGATACCTGCTTTAACAAATAAAACAAAAGATGGAGGAAATAGAAGAGGGCTTTTGAGAAAATCACAAGTCCTTCTTAAACATCATCTCTTGCAGTCAGTATTATAAAGGTGTGAAGACATCACAGTAAACAGCACAGTGAAAACTTGTCCTTAATTCCTTCTGAGTTTTACTTTTAAAAAGAGCAGAACCGATTTCAAAGATGCAGGAGCACTGTGAAGTGCTGCATAATGCATTGCAGAATGTACTGAATCATTTGTGGAGACAGGCACAGGGCAGAGCTTCAGAGGCACATGGGTAGGTGCTCCATCCAGCTGGTTCTTAGTGACTGTTTTCCATTTCTGCTCATTGGTTTTCATACAGAGACTATCAATCACACTTTTTACATCAAGTGTTTTTAAATTTCAAATTTTGTTAATCAGATTTTCTGTGGCTGTGTGCCAGAAGAACTTGGGGGTCAGGGGATATTTCTTTCCCCTTTCATAACTGCTGTAAGATATTTAGAATCATAGAATCATAGAATCATTTAGGTTGGAAGAGACCCTTGGGATCATCGAGTCCAACCATCAGCCCTACTCTACAAGTTCTCCCCTACACCAGATCCCTCAACACCACATCCGATCTATTCTTAAACACAGTCAGGGAGGGTGACTCCACCACCTCCCTGGGCAGCCCATTCCACTGACTGACCACTCTCTCTGTGAAAAACTTTTTCCTAATGTCCAGCCTAACCCTACCCTGCTGCAGCTTGCAGCCATTCCCTCTTGTTCTGTCGCTAATTGCCTGTGAGAAGAGACCAGCACCAACCTCCGTACAGTGCCCTTTCAAGCAGTTGTAGAGAGTGATGAGGTCTCCCCTCAGCCTCCTCTTCCTCAAACTAAACAACCCCAACTCCCTCAATCGATCCTCATAAGCCTTATTCTCCAGGCCTCTCACCAGCTTTGTTGCCCTCCTCTGTACTCGCTCCAGCACCTCGATATCTCTCTTGTGCTGAGGTGCCCAGAACTGGACACAATACTCAAGGTGTGGCCTCACCAGTGCTGAGTACAGGGGGACAATCACCTCCCTACTTCTGCTGGTCATACTATTTTTTATGCAAGCCAGGATGCCATTGGCCTTCTTGGCCACCTGGGCACACTGCTGGCTCATGCTCAGCCGCCCCTCGACCAGCACCCCCAGGGCCTTTTCCGCCAGGCAGCTCCAGCCACACTTCCCCAAGCCTGCAGCGATGCATGGGGTTGTTGTGGCCCATTGTTCTAAATATGTTGATCATATTTAGAAGAT
Organism: Jacana jacana; assembly: GCA_013400555.1. Taxonomy (NCBI): domain Eukaryota; kingdom Metazoa; phylum Chordata; class Aves; order Charadriiformes; family Jacanidae; genus Jacana; species Jacana jacana. The sequence goes on from VZTM01037996.1 coordinate 9,433, forward strand.
GATCACTTCAGTTCACACAGAAACATACTTTTAGTGCTTGAAACTAAAATCAAGTGAGATACTTTTCTATTTCTCTTTCCTTTTCAAACACCTGTGGTTTGTAAGAGGTTAAACCTTGGTGAATTTTAAGTGATGTAGTTAATTTTTCACATGTATGAGGTCCATCTAAACTGCACTAGTTGTTTAAACGTGTCTTTTTAATTATGGGCATTCATAAAACAGAGTTGAAAATCCATTCAGGAAGCAGACAAACCTGAAAGGCAGGTTAAATAATGGTTTGTAAACAAATACAAACATTCCTGCAGCGAGTCTGAGAAAACAAGTCTTCAGAACAAATCTGGAGTTTCCAAAAGTTGAGGTTTCTACAGAGAGATCAGTGTGGTTGCACTGCACGTGTGGACTGTTTCCTATTTTCTCTGCATTTGTTTAAAATGGCAGCTTTAATCCCTGCGCTTCAGAATTTGTCTCTGGAGGGTGAGCTCGTTGTGTGGTGCTTGGTTTCTATCGGCTGCAAAGAGAACAGACAAGAATGTGAGAGAGGTGTAAAAGTGCATTCTGGTTTGCTTTTCCTTCAGAAAGGCAGACACCTGGATGTGTACTTCAGGCTTGATTTAGTCTGTGAAGTAACGTTTCCTTTTCCAGGCAAAAGGCTGTTGATGTCACAGCAGCATTAAGGAGAGTGTGTAAAGCGGGTGAACTCCACCCCTCATCGTGTGTTGGCGTTCGTGGGAGAAAAGGGGTTGGAAAGGAAAGAAAGTGGAATCCCTCTGCAGCTGACTTATTTGAGGAATTTCTGGGTGTTCCACACAAGGCTTTGCGACAGGGACAGACTGACATAGGGTTTCTTTTCCATCAGCGTGTCTCACACAGTTAAAGAGAGAGCTGGTTTCTGAAGGCAGCCTCCTCCCCCAGTACTACCACTGAGCTTGAAACTACAGTTATTTTGCACAAATCAGGGGCTGCTGCTGTGGGGTTCATAAGATTGACTTATAGTATAGCTTTTTATACATATCTTGAGGCAGAAGTATGACATTTTCACACCCTAAAGAGAGGATTGTGTCTGTTAAGAAAGGCCTGTCTTGTACTTACACAGAGTATTCTTCTATCAAAAAAACACTTTGCTACAAATTTACCAAAACGTAATGGAACTTTGACATATCTGTCTTTGGAATGCAACAGAACTAGTAAATGTTGGTTATGTGTTAGACATCTTTTGTGTAAAATACTTAATACATTGGACAGTCCCGTGTTTGATTGCATTTCATTGTCAAACAGGTACACATCTTTTTGGGTTTATTTCATTTGCTTGTGATGAAAACATTGTTCTCCTTAACCTTATGCAAAGGAACTCCACAAAACTTCTATGTGAATTTTAGTACCTATTTCTGCTCTGTGAAGTCTATTTTCAAGCCACTGCATTGACAGTCTTGTTTGTTCTATCAGTCTAATTAGAGATGGGTTTAGAGTTTGTCTTGTCTCTTGTGTAACTTTCAGTAAACAAAAATAGGCAACAATTTTATGTCTGGGGAAAAAAAAGAAGGTATAAAAGTATAAAACTTGATTTTGTTGAGGTTGCTTCTCTCCTCCTATTCCTAAGGATTTTTATCACGGAATCACTGAATATCAGGGATTGGAGAGACCTTGAAAGATCATCTAGTCCAATCCGCCTGCAGAGCAGGAACACCTAGATCAGATCACTCAGGAACGTGTCCAGGCGGGTTTTGAATGTCTCCAGAGAAGGAGACTCCACAACCTCCCTGGGCAGCCCCTTCCAGTGTTCCCTCACCCTCACTGTGCTTGCAGTGTTGCAGATAATTCAGTTGGACAAAGCTCAAAAGCTTTCTAAAATAAGCTTGCTCTTACCAGAGAGTAGGTCAGGGTAGATCTGGTAAGCATCTACCACAGAGAGAGGCCAGGCTGAGACATGGGATGTAGGTTTAGAAATGCATTTTAACATGCACAGGCCAGTCTGTAAGAAGTACTGAATTGGAAAGAAGAAATACTTCAGCAGAGAAAGTCACCTAATGTGCATGCCAGGTATTAGACAGGTTTCAAGTCTTGTCTTTTGCAGCCATCTTGGTGCTTCATCGTGGGCTCTCCTGGAGAGACCGTGTTCTTGGAGACTTTCAAGATCACATTGAACAAGATCTTGAGCAGTATGATCAGATCCATTAATGTAGCCATGCTTTGAACAGGAGGTTGGACTAGATGACCTCCTCAGGCCCCTTCTAAGCTAAATTTTTCTGTTACTCTGTAATTGGATGATAGAAGTTAAAAAGGGGTAAGTAACTTTTTCTTTTCCATTAAAGCAGAGCAGCATACACAACAAAGCAATAAATAATGTCAGTCATAGAAAGCCTTATACTTCAAAAAACAATATTAATCATTGTCCCAGTCTCTGTATATAACAAAATACAACAAAGCTGTATTCTAAATTAGATAGAAGCTCAGAAAACATTTAGTCTCTGTGATGTTTATGCGAAGTTGACAGTTTGAAGGAACTCCTTTTTAAACTGATGGGCAAAAGATTTGATGTTCAGGATTAAGTTTTGCTCTTTCCTTGTAGGTACAGACATATCTAATAAGAAAGAAACAACAAATGTAAGTGCAACCATCTTAATTTGTAAGCTTGTAAGCAGTACCTAATGAAAAATCATTGTCTTCTATTTAAATTAAACCCTTCTTGCCTTACTTGCTTCCATTTTATTTTGTCAGGAAGATGAAGCTGAGAAAGCAGAAATGATTGTGCGTAAAAGGGGAAGAAAGCCCAGGCGTTCTCTGGTTCAATCAGAGGAAACTGGTAAAAACATAAAACTGTGCTATTCCTGACAGAATGAGAAGATACTACTGTGCCTTTCTGTTTACTAATAGCAACAAGATAAGCTTTATTCAATTTTCCTTTCTTGAGGAAAAATCATTGAGTTACAGCTAGTGTAAATATTATGTAAATATGTGTAAATTGCTGTAATCTCATGTCAGAATTGCTACATCCCAGATGCTTCTATAAAGCCTCATGAATTTTCTATGAATTCTGGCTTTGAGCTGCATAAGTAAACGATGGTGAATGTGTTAGCGAGATTAAGTCAAACAAGTGTGAATTAAAAACGTTGAAGGATAAAGGAAATGGAAAATTACTTACTTAAAATGGGATTTGTGAATAGAATACCTTTTCTAAACTAAGTGTCCATATCCTTTTGGAGGGCTTTTGGAAAATTATAGCACATGTGTAAAATTTTACATGGGCAGAAACACTGGAGCCAGAAAGAAAACGTCGGAAATTAACATCTTCCGAAGATGAACTGAAAGAGCAGGAGGAAGGCGAGGAAGAAGATGGTGAGGAAGATGATGAAGCACATTCCGGGGCCACAACTAGATCAGCCACAAGATTAGAGGCTCAAAGGTGTGTAGAGACACCAATAGCAGGGGTGTTTCTCCATTGTTCTCTTCATTGTTTAGGGGGTTTTGTTGCTCGGGGGATGGTTGGTGTGTGTGGTTTTGTTGGGTTTATTTATTTTTATTTTTTAAATTGATGAGAGGTTCCCAAATAATTTTGTTTCTAATTTAGTACCACTCCTCTAAGGATAAAGAAACAAAAGGGGGAGGTGGGGAAACCTTTAGGGTGTCCAGGGACATACTTGAGTATGTTAGAAGGTCAGAATTGCTTCTGTTGGAAGTTTTCATCCTGGGGCTGTCTCAGGAGCTGGGTCTGAGAGCACTTAGTTCTGTCAGGTACAAAGGGACCTCAGACTTGACTGTGCAGTTTGTCATTTGGTATTTGGAGTTGGAACAAGGTGGAAGTGTAATTTTCCGTGTCCTTTCCTTTTCCCAAACCTTATCCCAGCTGAATACCTGAATCTGCAGGTGATCCCCAAGCTCGTAGAGCAATCTGACCACAAAAGGCAGGTGTGGCAGCAGGAGTTCTCTTTTCAAGAGGCCGTTCTTCATCTCCCTTAGCCTTTTTGTAGGCAAACTCAATTAAAGCAGAGCTGGCCCTCTTGACTTTGTTATGGAAACAAAGAAAGAGAGCAGCTCTGGGAAGTTCAAATTTGTGTTGCTGCCTTTCAGGACAGAAACTGGGAGTACAGCCTTTGGGTTTTATGTTCGTGGTGAGATTTCTGTAAATTCACTGGATTTACTTCATTCCTAATGATATAGTATTATACATTAGCCCTTGGGCTTTTTTGGAAGCTCTGTTCACAGTATGGTCTTGAATTCCTAATTTCAGAGCTGAATCAGAAAGCAGTTGTGTAGTCTTTAATTAAATAAAAACTGTGAAGGTTTGCTACTAGATTTTACTGACATTTTAGATACTAGTATTTTCATCCTGATTGCTTGTGGAAACATCTGCTTTTCTTACTTATGGATGTGTGTTTTGTGTCTCAGCTTTTCGGTGCTGTCTTTCGAGCTCTGGCAGTAACGAAGCAGCTCTATCTTAAGGTGCTGCAAACGCTCTGCATTTTACCAGTATCATTTGGGAAGAATTCTATGGAAGGGGGGCTGCTGCTTCACCCTCAGCATTGCTGGGTTATCGGTTTTTCTGACGTAGGTAACCTGTTTTCCTAACGGTTAGGCTGATCACCAGTAACCAGTTTTTCATGTTGCTGAACTGGTGGATACTGGAGCTAATATGAGGAGGTTTTATGCTGGATAAGCAAATTCTCTTTTCTTTTACAGCCTGTAAAGGAGCCTTTGCTCCTTTTTTTTCCTTCTGCTATTACAAGCTATTTTTTAAAAGTGGACACTTATGTACCAAAATTACTGCAAATTTGGAACTAAGATTTTTATTTAGTTAAAATCTAGTCAGTAAAGTAGCTTTTTGATACTGAAACAAAAAACTAGACCCCCCTATCAATACAAAAATACCCAGCTTTGCATTGCAGTTGGTGTCTGGAACCATGCAAGCGCGGGGTTTTTTCACTGTTTCTTTTGGCAGCTGTGATTTACTTGTTGCAAATACTGTGCAGTCTTGATTCTTCTGCACTTGGAAGGCAAGGAGAAAAGTGACTTGGTGAAAGTATTTTGTTATATATACATTCATCATTCTTGTGTATTACAGAAAGCAGCCCAGCAAGCCAACCACCCGTGCAACTTCCAAAGGCAGCAGTCCCAGTTCAGTCTCTCCTAGAAAGCGACAGAACCTGGCAGCAAAAAAAAGGTCGCCAAGCGATACAAAAGTTAATAAATCTCCTCCATTGACACAGTAAGTATTAAAGCTGAATCCCCTTCTGTTATTTGCTTTGGAAGCCACCACGTTGATCCTTTCCTTATATGTAATACACTGCCTCAGAATCTGAACAGCAGTCTAGCTTTGCCCTGTTCTGTTCTTTTGTGATACATAAAAGCTTTTAAAGGATTTTCTTCTGTTTACGTTTTTTCTGTTTCTTCATTTCTTTCACATTTTGAAGAGTAGGTGGTTTGTTTTTTTTTTCCTACCATCCTCAGAAACCTCTTGGGAGAATCTGCAAAAGGCTGTTAAGCAGTGTTTTAACTTGAGCTGTGACTCTTACCTGGATGAGGGGAAGAGCTGCTGCAGTTCAGGTTAAAGCAACATTGATGACGTGATTCTGGTGCTTCAAAGATTTTTTTTTTCTAACGTTGGCTGATAAAAGAGGAGAAACTCTGAGTCCTTATGTCAAGCTTTGAAAATATTTCCCTTTCCTTCCTTCCTTCCTTCCCTGCTACACATCTAAAGTTGAGATCACAGTGTAAAATCTCAAGGGAGTAATAGATGTGATGCACAGTTGCTCCTTCATCTCACAGTTTACCTGTAAGATGGGTTCTGTGCCAAATGTATTTAAGAGTCACCTGCTTTGAAATGTGGCAGTGTCTTCACACTGAACCTTGGGAACACTTGATCAGCTATCAGTTCACCTCATAGTAATTACTCCTCGTGGCTATGGAAGGCCAAGAGTTTAAGCAACGCTTCTAATTGTTTGCAGCTGAAATATGGTGGGTTTTATATATGGATGCTTAGAGATAAGGGTACGTGATGTCTACCCTCTACTCCCTGGTGTGTGTGTGACACTATTGCTCTTCTGTCTTTGTGAGACAGAGCATACAAGAGCTTGTAGTTTGTTAGATTCTATTAGAATCCACAGGTCTTTCCAAAAGCAAGAGGAGGAAGGAGGAGAGCTCTAGCCCTAAATTCTACATCTGGAGCACTCTCCCACATATACAGGATTAGCTGCAGTGCCCTGCTGAGGCCTGGTGGGAGAGTGCAAGGTCTCCCCGTGCTCTGTGCTGGTATGTAAAGCTTTAGTAGTAAGCTTTTAAAACAATACATGCTGGTTTTTCATCAGAGATGGGCCATTTCATCCTCCAAACAGGATTGTGACTGATCAGCCTTTTTGTTTTACAGGTCCTACCATTGTCCAAATAATAATTATTATGCTTTTCAGGTTGAAGGCTCAGTGTACCAAGCGTAAAAGGGAGGACAGCCCGACGACAGCAGTACGGAGGAAAGGCCAGCAGAAACCAGAGGAGACACCAGTAAAGAAAACAAAACGATAATCTCTACCAGCAAGTACTGTTCTTGGAAGGGTCAACAGAAAAAAAAAAAAAAAAAAAAAAAAA
>VZTM01037996.1:16026-32635 GCA_013400555.1 Jacana jacana
AGAAAAAAAACCACCTGTGCTTCTATTTTTTTTAAAGCAAAGGGATTTGCACGTGCTTGTTTCAGAGGTCTAAGTTAACGCAGTACTCTTAAGTTACATTTTAAACAGCTTTATAAACTATTGTTTATACAGAATATTATGTACATTTATTTCAGATGAAAAATAAGTTTACTTTGTAACTGAATGAAAAACAAAGTAGTTATATATTTTATCACTGACTTGGAAAGTTGGGGTTTCCCAATGTGACATGCTAATGCAGATGCTTCCAACCCATGAGGCACCCCTGGGCCTACTAGTACACTTTGTACATAAACTTGTAAAAATAGGTTGTATTTTACTCTGTCTATGAATCTAATCGACGATGGACATTTTATTTATTATATGGAAAGCATTGGTCTGTAAACTTTAGTATATACCTTAGGGGGTTGTTTCTTTTTTTTAATTATCTATTTGACATTCTATGCAGGCGTCAGTAGGAGACTTGCCCCCCAGCTCCCCCGGGGCTGTGGAACACCCCGTGTTCTCTGGGACCCGCTCCAGGCGGTCGGTCACGTGTTGTCCTCGCATGCCTTGAAGTAGTTTAGCGTAGAGAAAGGGACTCGCCTCCTTCCCGCTCACGGTCGTGACGAAGCTATAAAACTTCAGATGCCATCTTGCTAGGTTACATTTCCACTTGTGAGTTTTACTACCAACCTCAAGAAATCCAATAGTATTAGGTTAGCTTTATTCCCAGTCAGCCAACACTACCCTGAAACGAAGCAGTTCTGTTTTGCCACTAAACACCCGTTCTTTCAGTAGTTGTCTTTTTCAACAGAGGGACCCATTGGAATCAAATGCCACTTCTCCTAACAATAGAGCTTCAGCATTTTATGTTACATTTTATACACAGGTATTAAAAATAGAACCTGGTATTATTGCCAGAATCTTTTTTTAATGTATATTAACTCTGGTTAAGAGCAAATGTTCAAGTGAAGTTGTATATAAAGTTAAACTTTTCTTATGATCAAATGTGTCTCTTGTTATGATGTGATGAGTTGCCAAACAATCTGAGATTATTTTAAGTGTTTTGTTGATATTCTGGTTTATAATTAAAAAAGAAACAAACTTGGGGGGGGGGGGGGNTGTTTGTTTTATTTTTAACTTGTTGTAAGGCAGATGTTTCCGTCAGATATTCTGCTTGGTTTCTTACTGAGATTTTTATATAAAAATTATAAAATGTTTGCCAAAAATCTGAGTTGCAATATTTTTTCTTATCCTTTAATCATCTTGCTGTGGAACCTGTTTCTCCAAATGTGCCTGGTTGGAGCCGTATCTATAACCTTTACCTGAGGAGCATCTTCTAATGTTTGCCAGTGCTTCTCTTCCAGGTGTATAAGCAGCAGGGGAAGGACCTGCCCGTTGGCCAGGCTTAGTGAACTGTAGAAGCAGGTACAGGCATATGGGGTTTTTTTTATTCCCTAAACAGCCTTGAGTCTAAAAAAACAAAACCTCTTTTTAACTCTGAAAACTAACCCTTTTTGATTTCTTCCTTAACTCTGCTGCCAGGCTAATACCTACCTTGCTAACAAACTGCAGACATACCTGTATATTGCCACCACCAGTGTTTATGCACTTCTTCATATGCAGTTGTAGGACAGGTGGAATCTTCTCCTCTTTGCCCCCTGCAGATTGTAGAATCCTCCTCAGCCTTTGCTCTCTAAAGCTAAACAAGCCCAACTCTGTTTTCCATCGGTTCTTTCTAGGGTCTTGATGGCATTCAGAGCCCTTCCCTGCATCTGCTCCCGTTTCCTGACCCCTGAATTCCAGAGTGAGATTGCTCAGGAGGTTACGAAGGAACACTGTTACTGTTTATTCCTCTCTCTCTCTCCACTGGTGGTACCTCTTCTGCCCCAGTATGGTTTATATTTACGTATCTCACATCAGATGGATGATAATGATGGACAAAGCTCCTGCTCATATGCCTCAGATCCTCCTGACTGTCTGATGATCTCAGTAGAGTAGAACCCTGAAGATCAATCAGTCTGAGTTAACCTGTTTAGAAGGTCTTTTACAGCCTTTCCCTTAGCAATGGGTAACATTTAGGAAATTCTTCTTGTCTGGGAATGTATCTTTGATCATTCATTAAATTCTTCCATAGTATGAAGGCATCAAAGGAAGTATCTTCTACCAACAGAGCAACTTCTAGGTAAGAGGAGGGGAAGGAGGAAATGCCAGTTCCATGAAATACTTTAACTTGCCCACGCTTTGCCCGCTGCAGTAGCAAGAATATTGCAGCATCTTGCTCCTTTAAATAGCAATAGACCTTTCAGTCCATCATTGGAATGAAGTGTTTTTTTTCCTTCGTTTAGTTGTTTCCGGTGCCCAGTATGAAAGTTACTCTTACACTTCACAGGTACAGTCGTGTTCTGCTGTGTTTAAGCCTAACTTGGGCACTGATTGTTCACAGCTTCTAAGTCTTTCATACACTTCTGAGCACAAGGAAGGGGTGGAGGAATCTGTTTTCCCTTGGGTGTAGCAGGAGGCATGTCCATCCTCTTCAGAAGTTAGGCTTGTAGCCCACCTTCAACTGTGATGGATGCATAAAGCCAACTGTATTTTCCTACCTTGTGCAAGTTTAGAAGAGTTGAGGGGGAAAAAAACCACTGTTCTGCACGGTGATGAAACAGAATGTCCTGAAAGGGTTTTGTGGAGAGGTTTGCTTGAGGTGGTTTGTTGCCACCTTTAGTGCTGGAACTCATCGACGTTTCTAAACCACTCGGTGATTAATTGGTTTTAGGTTACAGCAGCTGATTTTTTCTTTCCAGTCCATTCTCTTGGATCTGCTTCATTCCTCTGAATGTTAAAGAATTGAGTGACCCAGAGACTGCTTGGTGGAAGATGGAGTTCAAGTCCCCCAGTTGAGTTTTACAGAACAAGAGCTTGAATTCTTCTTACCGTACCTCAGCAGCCTCTGTAGCCAGCTGCCTGTTGGCTCGTGGTCAGTGCCTCTTCAGATTTTTCTAGTGCCTTCTCCTTAAAGGCTATTTACAGCTCTTCGCTGTCTTCAACCCAAAATACTATGGGGTTGTCTACTGTATAGATTTTAAATCCTAGAGATGGATTTGCTTTGGTTGGATTTCTCGTGGCGCCGCATTTTTAAACCAGCGAAAGGGTCATCGGTAAAAGTTCATCTGCAGTTCTCGGGCTTGATGGGGTCTGCCAAGCTCGTAGCTCTTGCAGCTGGTGAAATTTCCCTCTGGAACCTGATCCAAAGTCAGTAGGTGCAGCCGGGGCACAGTTTTTGCTGATACTGGCAGGTCTCTGAATGCCTCAATTTTCTATTCCAACAGCTTCTCTAGGAACATCGATTTCTCAGTTGTTGGCTTTTGGGGTTGTGGTGTTTTGCTTTTTTTTTTTTTTTCCTTTTGATTTGGCTTTTTATTCTGGGACATCCCTTCCAGAACACACGTCCACTGCTGCTTCTCCCTCAGCCCATGTTCCAAGAGCATCGTGTGTGCAGAACAACCTCTGGCCCTCATCCCTTGGAAGCTTCATGCTGTCCTGAGCTGCCTTCGCTGGTCCAAAAACTCAGTAAAAATTTGTCCCATAAAACTTGGCAGCCAAGAGCAGCAAGTGCTGCTGGTCATAGTGGCTGTTGACAGATATCTCTGACGCCAGTCCAGTGCAGGCTGAGGTGTCCACGCTAAAAGTAGTCAAAGTCTGATACCGCTGTCAAGTTCTGCTCTGGGGAAAGATCATTTGCCACCACAGGCTCTTACTGCTCCTCGCTTTGGGAAGATGTAGTGGGACCTCGGTGGTGCTGAGAGGCCTGAAGGAAACTGCTGCCCTGAGGCTGGGAAACACAGAGTGGTTTCTACGTGTCCTTCCAAAGCAGCGTTTGATTTCCTTGGAGCTGTACCTGTTGACGTTGTAAAGAGTGAATTTAACTGCTCGATTCACGTTCCCTTCCCGTTAAATTCATTCCATGCGAAGCGTTTTCGGTTATAAAATTTAACGTGACCGTCCTCACAGAGGTGGCTGCTCATTCACACAGCTCCGAGCTCTCGGTAAGCTGGGTGTTCTCGAGGTGGCCCGCTCGTTTCACGTACCAGCTCAGAAGACTCTCACCTTCACAACTTCCATCTATTTCGTTTGCTTGTAGCTTCAGTTCGGGGGAAATGGCCCGTGTCAGCCTTCTGCGGGTTTTGGCAACTTCTTAAAGATCCTGCGCTCGCTTCTTCCAGTGGATTCCTTGTCCCAGCTATGTATGTCACACTCCATTACTTCCATCAGCTTCTCAGAAATCCTCAGCCTGTTTCAAGCAGGGTGAGGTTTTTTTTTTCTTCTACTAAAACATGAAACACCAAGGAAATTCTATCTGCATCCTAGTCTTTGTTTCCAGATTCTGATGTTTCACCGAAATTCCTTAAAAGGCTATTTCTGATTTAAGCTCCCTTCTTAAAGTCTCAGCTTTTTAGCTCTTATCCTTGCTAGCTGTGTGAATAAAGTCCAAAAAGAAAACATAATAAAAATAAATGTCTCTCTGGGAGTCCCTAGATAGCTGTATTTAAAGCTAGGAACATAACGCTCTTGCCAAACAACCGGGGAAGGAAAATATGGTTTGAAATGGCCGTAACTTAGTAGGGCAGGAATAGATTTTTGGCACTGACTGTGCAATTAATTAGCCTGGGGTGGGGTTTCATGGTCGGGCTGCGACTGCAGAGCACCTTCCACCATCCCTTTTCTTCTGCCCCCCTGGCCAGAGCCTTCCTCTGTGCCAGCACTGAACTCGACAGTCACAGGCTGCTGGACCAGGAAGCCTGAAATTGCTTCTACAAAACAAAATTGCAGATTATTGATGATCGGGGCTGGAGCACCTCTGCTAGGAAGACAGGCTGAGAGAGTTGGGGTTGTTCAGACTGGAGAAGAGAAGGCTCAGGGAGACCTTAGAGCAGTCTTCCAGTATCTGAAGGGACCTACGGGAGAGATGGGGGGGGACTCTATGAGGGAGGGGAGCCATAGGACAAGGGGTAATGGTTTTAAACTGAAAGAGCGGAGATTTAGATTAGATATCGAGAAGAAATTCTTTCCTGTGAGGGTGGTGAGACACTGGAACAGGTTGCCCAGAGAAGCTGTGGATGCTCCATCCCTGGAGGTGTTCAAGGCCAGGCTGGATGGGGCTTTGAGCAACCTGCTCCAGTGGGAGGTGTCCCTGCCCATGGCAGAGGGTTGGAACTCAGTGGTCTTTAAGGTCTCTTCCAATTCTAACCATGCTATGACACTGATCCCCACCAGCACTGAGATCTAGGCCTTTCTTAGTGCCACATTACAAACCTTACACCCTGCAGGACACGACGGGGGGCGCAGACAGAGACGAGAAAGCCGAGGTGAAAGGTACTTTGCTGGGACCGGTGGCTGCAATGTCACCCCTGTGCTTGCCTGTAGCTCAGCTCAGCCTTTATTCATTGGGCGTTCACAGGCACTGACATCACTCTGCTGAGAGCTGACAGAGGACGTAAGATGCAGGTGTGCTGTGGGTGCACACCTCTGTCCTCACCATCGACATCTCTCATCAGCCAGTTGAGGTACTCCCTCCTGCCAAAAAGCTGTCTGAGAGCCCCCAGCTCCAACATCACCAAACACAGACCTTCCTGGCAGCCCTGAGTTCAGTCTGCAGGGTACTTACCTGCTGCAGTCATGCTGAGCTCCGCCTGGGGCTTTTTGTCGTGGAAGGACAGTGTTTATTTGTGGCTGCAGCTGAGCCACACACAAAGTGCAGCTCTTCCCTGGCTTAATCGGAGCAGTAAAGTATAACAAGCTCCACCACTAATTTCGGGGCAGTTTGGGCCCTCCCTCACTAGCAAACCCCACGAATGGACCAATATTGTGCTATATTTTTAAACACAGTTCCTTTGCTGGTCACACAGCCGGAGAGCACAGGCGCTGGTTGTGCCTCTGTGCATGTACTGAGGATTTAATTGAGAACAACAGAGGAATAGCAAAGCTATTGGTCTTATTCTTAGCCAGATAATTTAACCCTCTAACCATGCCCCTTCCTCTCCTAGATTTTGTTGTAGCATCATGTCACACACGCGATGCAATGGTTTCTGTAGGCTAACAGATACTCAGAGGAATGAGTAAAGAGGAATACATAAGAGAAAAATGCCCAGGGATCAGATTCGTGACAATCCAGCACCAGTTCCAGAGTATAAATTTTAAAAATGTTAAAATTAAATAGTCGTTCCTGCAAGGGTGCCCAAAGCAAGCAGAGTTCTGGAATGCAACTTTCCTTTTAGACAACAATCGGTTCGCTCTGCTCTCTTTATATAAACAAGAGCTAAGAATTGCTGGGTAATAGAGTGCTTATTTAACTCTATTCAGCCAGGATTTTTCAGGCTAAGTAAATAGGCAATATAAGGCCACTTTAAAAATAAAAATTCAACTGATGATAAAACCTTTTTCAACTAATTTTGAACTTAGAACTCTATTTGGCCCTCAAGCACAGGAAATTATCCTTTTGGAGAAGCTCTAATCAAGGTTAAATAGGATTCCCACACTCCTGGGCACGCTCCCAGGGAGATGCCAGCTCCTTTCCTGGATGAGAGGAGAGCTGGGGGACAAGAGACTGAGCAAGAAAGTGGAAGAGAGAGGCCACCAGGGACACCCATGAAGGGCTGCCGGGCCGTGGGACTGCCGAAGAGGGGGCTGGAGGTCGTAATAAAGAACAATTGAGGGAGCTGAGACTGTTTAGTTTGCAGAAGAGGAGGCTGAGGGGAGACCTCATCACTCTCTACAACAGCTTGAAAGGACATTGCAGAGAGGTTGGTGCTGGTCTCTTCTCATGGGTAATTAGCAATAGAACAAGAGGGAATGGCTGCCAGCTGCAGCAGGGTAGGTTTAGGCTTCCTATTAGGAAAAAAATTCTTCACAGGAAGAGTGGTCAGACCCTGGAATGGGCTGCCCAGGGAGGTGGTGGAGTCCCCATCCCTGACTGTGTATAAGAGTTGTTTAGATGTGGTGTTGGGGGAAATGGTGTAGGGGAGAACTTCATAGAGCAGGGCTGATGGTTGGACTCGATGATCCCAAGGGTCTCTTCCAACCTGAATGATTCTGTGATTCTAATCAGTTCATTTCTCTATGAGGATGTGGCTCAGGCAGCTCTGGGAGTCAGCTGCCAGGGAGGAAACAAAGACTGTCTGATCCAGCAGGCGAGATGTTCCAGATTATTCCATATATGTGGTGTCTAACCAGAACCTACAGATCTCCAGTGACAGCAACTCCCCAGGTCACCTGACCCTTGTTGCTGATGATTAGATTTAAAACATTTTTTTTTTCCAGCCTGAAATTCTCTGTTGCAATCAATGCCTTTCATTTCCTGTCTCTCTTTACAGCAGGGTGCTATCCCCTTGAAGATTCGCCTTTTCTTAACGAAGTTTTGTTGCTTTTCTGTTTCCAAAACATCAAACCCAGTTTTGTTCTCAGCTTTCAACGTCTCGTAGATTTTCTCTCCCTCTTTCCCCACTGCAAAACATAAAAAGAAAAGAAATAGAAAAGGAGGAGTTTAGAAAGAAACCTAAAGTGAAGTTTTCTTCTGTTTTGAAATAAACATAGAAAACAAGGAAACTGTTCTGCATCAACAAAAAGATGCAGATTTTTTTTTCCCACTGTTAAGACATCTGTGATTTTATTTATGGGTTTTTTTCTGAGTTTTATTGTTTTTCCCCCATACAAAGGCCTCAGATGTTTTGCCCTGCAGCCAGGCTTTGTGGGTACTTGTGGCTTTGCCTCAGCCCGCAGCCGGCAGCCCAAGGAGCCTCTCCAAGTGTAGCCAAGAAAGGAGAAAGGCAGCTGTGCCATATAGCCCAGTCACAAAGGCTTTGCTGTCACGGGCACGGTGCTCACTTCATCTGTCCTGCACAAACCAAACACTGCCCGGCTACTGGTACAGCTTTGTAATAGCTGGTCTCCCAATTCTATTGTATTTTCCCAATCGGGGGAGTTTGGGTAATATTCACTATTGTAGTTACCTACCACGAGGGCAATAATCCAAAATGGCACAAACCAATCCGAGTGAACACAAAGACAAGCGAATGCTACCAGGGTAGTGGCTGTGGGGACGTGTGTGGACAGGTACCAGGGCTCTCCATGAGACAGAGAAGGAAAAACCCTTCTGCTCCTTCATAGCAGTCTCCTTTTTAAGAAAATAATACAAACTTGGGGGGGGGGGTCTTATTTCTCTTCTCAAAGCAAGTTCAACTAATTCCTCTCTTGGGGTTTGTTGACTTCATTTCTTGAGATAATGGGATTGTTCAAAGACACCAGTGAATACAGGGCATCCTTCCCAGGTCCCATTCCTTTGCTCCTCTTCCTTCTCAGCTTTTACGACCTCTTTTCTTCTGTAAAATAAGAAAGTATGGGAAAATGAATGGCAGCTTTTAAAAAAGGGAAGGAAGTCCAATTACTGCTGTTTTCAGACTTGACACAGTCCATCTCCATCCACCAGCTCTTCCATTTTCATTGACCAGGGGAGAGAGAAGGTGTGGAGCCAAAGTGCAACGCATCCATTGGAACAAAATTTGTTCCGTGCTTGTCCAACAGCCAGAGTATCATGTCTTGGTCTGGCTGGGATCTGGCAAGGATAAATATACTAAAATATAATGAGAAAAGCTTTCTGCATATTCCCATAAAGGAGCCAGAGTCATTGCTGGCAAGAGGTGAATATCCTGGTGCTGCTGAACTCCTTGGAAATGTTGCCATTGTGCCAGTAAGAAAGCCAGCCTTCTCCCAGCAGGGCTGAGGTCTCACTCAACTGGTTTTGAGACTTTCCTAGGGTAATGGTTTGAGGCACCCACAACAATTTATTGTCGTTTAGACAATTATTCTATCACCTGATGACCCTTCCCTGCCCAGGAAGGGGGACCAGGAAAAAACAAGGAAGCCCAAGAGTTGAAATATAAACAGATTTAGTAGAATAAGACCAAATAATTAACATTAATTATACTAAAGAACCTACACAGATACCAATATAAAATATATGAGGATTATACTCAGCCCATTCTGTCAGCAGGAAGCCGCGCGCTCCCAGCAGGGACAGCAAATGTGAGACCTGAGGCTTCAGGAGGAAAGGAAGGGACCAGGGTCTGGCACCAGTTTTCAGGGTGTCCTGGTTTGAGATATAACAAACCAATTTTCTGTTTTACAATNATTCTTTCTTATTATTTTAATTTTAGTATTAATATTTCATTAAAGTAGTTCATTCTAAACTCATAAATCTCCTTATCTCTTCCTCTCTTCTCTTTTCTTTTTTGGGGGATGAAGGACTATCTGTCAGTCTGGTTTTGGTAAATTTGGCTAAAACCATGACACAAAGTCACAGCCATCATAGAAGAGACAGACTCCTCAGCAAACTTTCTAATCTATATGGAATGTGACATTCATGGTATGAAACGATCCTGTTGGCCAGTTTGGGTCAAGTGCCCAGGTCTGGCCTCTCCTCATCCCCACACCTGGCAAGTTCAAAAACGCTGAGACCTTGAAACCCACACACCGTAGCTGGCTATAGAGTAAATATTTTCACTAATTCAGAGAGCAGAGTCTTCTAGAAGTGCAGTTTTCCCAAACATTAGAAAGGAACTTACCAAAAAGTAAAATTACCAAAAGAGAAACTAGCCCTGTGCCACTCAGCACAGGACACCCAGCCTTCTCCTCCAGCAAAAGCCACCCTGAGAAGGTGGGAGAGGAACTCACCTGGTCGCAAAGCGAGGCCAACCTCTGTGCAAGCCCATTCTCCGTTACCAGACCCTTTTGCCTTGGTGTTTGTCGCTCCGGAGGCTTTGGGGGACCGACAGTGCAAATCCCCTCCAGAAAAGCAATTCCTGCCTCGCAGGTTGGTTGGGAAAAAGAAAATGAAATGGGTTTTGGTCTTTTTTTTTTCCCCTGCACAGATAGTCCTAAAAATAACCACTAGATGGCAACGGGACCCCGCCAGCTCGCACAGAACGCCCAGAGCCTGGGGCGAGGGTTGGGATTTTGGTCCAGACCCGTTAAGGGCAGGACAGAGGAGCGGGAAGGGGGGGGCATGGGACGGACCTGGGGACCCCCGCTGCCTGGACATCCCCACCTGCCCGTCCACCAGCTCCTCCTGAGCTGCTGCGCTGCGCGGCTCGGTGCAGGCAGCGTGACAGCAGTTTTGGCAGGAATACCTATTTCCAACTCACTGTTCATGAATATACTGTGTAGCATACTATGCATAGGCCTAAATTCATCTAGTTTATAGGTACAATATACTATATTAAATGCCATATAACTTGGGTCTATATTTATAGGTGCATCAAACTTCCTGAGGAACAACATTTGGAGGTTTATTGGAAGCCAGCCATTCCAGTCACAGGTACCTTCCCATTTCTCTCATTTTCCAGCCCCCTGTTCCTAATATTTTGTTGATCTACTTCCCTCCATCCTTGCTTCCTGTCTGACCTGTCTTTTGCTGCTCTACATCCATTTGTTCCCATCCTGTGCTCTCCAGTTCCCTCACATGGTCCCTCTCAGCTCTTGGTTCTCCCTTCCTTTCCTCTCCCTCTTTCCTTTTCCTTTCCATCAAGAGTTTGTTGCACAGTTTTGGATCAGGCAGGCCCTGACCTCTCCCTCTACCCCTGTTCTCCTTTTATTTCTTCAAAAGCCTTTCCCTCAGCTCCATTTTCCCCTCCTCTCAATCTTGCCGTGACCTAGAACTTTTGTGGATGTCAAAAATATATGGACATACTGGCATCCAAACAGGTTAGACGTGGGCTAACACTTACTCCTTCTAGCTGCTGAGAGTAAAGATGATAAGAGAAGCTGTGAAAATATGGATTACAGCTACTATAATCCCTCTTTCATTAGCTGTCCCTATTCCTCTTTTTTTTCCTTTTCTTTGCAGTTAACTCTGATGTGACTGGAATCACCTTTCAGGTTCCCAGGACCCAGCAAGCAAGGACTGGGAGAGAGTCAACATCCCACACCAGCTGAGCCAGCAGGTGGGAAAATAAAGCCCCTTCTTGAAGAAAATCATCAAACACTCTCTGCATCATGGAGAAAGTGCACGGGGGATTTCCCAGTGCCAGCTGGAGCCCAGATGCTGGGGCACACGCTAAGGGATGTGTATCAAAGAGCTACAGCCAGTAACATTCCCATATTTTCAGAGGCTGGTCTTATCACGAGGCTCAGAATCAATACTTTTTAAAAGGAGCTTTTTTAAATGCACAACAACAACAAAAAAAAAGAGTATGGCACTGAGCTGCTCATGAGAAACGCTGTGACCCCAGATCATGGCCAAAGGGCCAGGGCTACTGAAAGGAAGCAACGCACAGATTCCTGTCATGACATTGAGCTGTAGGCGACAGGCTACTGTTCAGCTACGCAGCTGGTCGTCTTGTCTCCTCCTCACTGAAAGGATCTCACTGTCTCACTATCCAGGTGTTCTGACATTTAATATGCTCACGATAAAAGCAGCTGTTACCTTAGACCAAAGCAGGTACGTGACCTGCCCAGGCCTGCTTCTCTGAAGTCGCCATTAGAAGGTAGCCCTAGGAGCTGTGATGATGCACTTGGCCAAATGCAAACCAAGAAGTAAGGCATCTGTGGTTGGAAGTGGAAGTTCTTCCATACCAGGTACCACCATAGCCTCCCCGTAAGCTGCAGGGGTGTCAGCTCTTCTCCCCAAGGGCACTGCTGCTCTTCCAGAGTCTGCCAGCAGTTCTCAGGGCTTCAGGGTCCATGGACCTCATGGCTGCAGAGATTTCCTACGGTTAGGAGGCACTAAAATAGCTAAATTAAACCCTGTGAATGACATGTAATTGTATGGGAAGGCCCTTTGCCATTGGACAATTTTGGTCCCCTCCATGGTAACTATGGGCAAAGCCAGAGGTCTGAGTATGAGCAGGAGCACAATTGATCGATGTGCATATGTACCATTGGTGTTTGGGCTGGTCAGTCAGGCAGATAACCATCATGACAGTATGAAGAGGTCAGACTGCAAGGATTTTGTTGCATATTTTGCAGAAGACTACACTGGAGACATCCTTTTGGAGCTACGAAGCGTAAACCTGCTTTGTTAAGAGTTGTATTTCCTGATGACGGAGCAGATCTAATGCAAAATAGCACATTCCCCTGCACAGCCCTTCTCAAAAGGAGTCCCTTTGACATAGAGGTGTTGTACAAAGGGTACACACATCAGAAAAACCTCCAGAGTTATGGAAGGACAGTTGACAGCAGTGTTTTTTTGCCTGAAGATGGAGTTGTAAAGCTTCTTACAGGCAACAGTCTATAGTGGTCCTATATGGAGGGGGAATACTGAGTGTATAGAGAAAAGCGTGGGGGTTTTAATCCACCCCCATATAATACAGACAATACTATAAAGCACAAGACCACACCACGCAATACTCTCTTTCCCAAGCAGGGAGAGCAGAAAGCTGTCACTGCTCCTGCCAACAATAACCTCGTCCATAGGGCAGGAAATCACAACTTGCCATCTTAAAAGTATTTACACACACCAAAAAAAAATGTCCTTCCAGCCAGTGTTCCACTCCTTTGCCTTCCCTGTTTCCCCCACAGGCAGGTTTCTCCATCTTTTTGTTGTGGAAAAAAAAACTCCTGGAGAAATAAAAGAAGTATCTTGGTTTTCCAAGGGATTCATAACCGACATTTTATCTATAATGTCTGACCCCTCTTGCACTGCAGGAGTTTTCCACTAAGTCACGGGAGTCCTTTTATACTGGAGGCTTCTTCAACCATCTCATTTACTCTCAGTCATGTAATGAATAGGGTGCAAACTGCCTTTGTCATATTACACACTATTATTCTTTGTCATCTGCCTTAATTTATTTTTTTTTCTGTAGGCAAATCCCAAAGTGTGTCTACTAATAAATTATAGAAATAGCTGCTTCTATGACAGGAATACACTGAGAACCCACTCCCCTCAATACCATAAAAATGCTCAGGAGGAGACAACCTATAAATTTGAATCTAAATCTAGGCAAAGACAACTCTAACAAAGATTGGAATTCTGAGAAGCGAGAATGAGTGCCATAAGGACAAGACAGGGTGAACATTTTGCAGTCAAAGTCTCTACTCTCTAAGATACACAGAGAAAAAGTAAACAATATCCGTATTGCCTGCAGAAAACTTGTGCCACATTCGCTAATTTTCAGGCAGCCAATTTAATTTCCATGTGAAGTGGACAAAACAGGGTCACTAATTTATTTGTGAAGTTTATGTAAGCATTTGCATTCTCACTGAGCAAGCCAAAAGAATTAGTGATTGAAGGTAAAAGCTGCATTCCGATGAAATGTACAGTCACTGTACACACAAAATCATTGCCAGTGGAAACAGCTCACAGAGTGAACCTGCTTAATTGCCCTAACTTCATAAACCCAACGCTGGATCCAAGGTCTCCATTCTCAAACAGCTTGGCTTGGCTGCTGCACCACGGGTTATCAGGCATGGATCACAGCAAGACCAACACCGTGGCTGGGTAAGGCAGCTGCAGGGGGGGACTCCCCTGTCACACAGCAGGTAGAGCCAAGGGCTCGTCGTTTTCCACCAAAGCTGTCAAAAAGCTCTCAGAGTGGCTGGGGTCCCTACAGAGAACAGAGATACCATGGAAAAGGGTGCTCAGTCTAATCTGCCTGGCTTGCCTCTCTGCTCAATGGAGGGATGGGACCAGACCAACCACCCTGTGCAATTACCTGGTGAGCTCACACCACTCATTTCTCTTCAGACACATGAAAATAATTGCAGAGGCCAGGATCCAAAACAGGACGGACAGGACACCATTCTCATCTCTGCAACATGTTGCGTTTGAGGCACCTGAGTCTAGTATTGGAGCTCCTGAGTCAGGTCTGCTTCTCCAAGCAGGCACCCCAACAGTCAGTGCTGCATGCAAGAGACTGCCCCAAAAATGTACAGGAAAGCCATGTCCCATCTCCACAGTTCATTCCGTGCAAGGAGGATGTGAACAAGTGAGTCCGTGACGTCAAGTTCTGGGATTTTTTTTTTAGCAACTGCTGATCTGTGTAAATTTATAGTGGATGAGTCCCAAACACCCCCAGGTGCTACCTTTGATGGGTGTCTACTCCTGGTACAAACAGTAAAGAGATAGAAAAACGAATACGAAATCACCGTTGGCTTGCTATCAGTAAAGATGTGTCTCTTAGACAAAGATGTGAATCACTTTATAAACGTAGAGAAGAATCACTTTATAAATGGAAGCAGTTCCAGTATCCTGAGAGGCAGGCAGCCTTACTTGATTTACCCAAGATCAAATATTTAAATGTTACCCCAATATAGCCATTGATTTAATTACCAAGTTAGTCCATCATAGATGAAAAGTGAGCTCAGCTCTTTCAAACAAACCAACTTAGAGACTGAGAAGCGATGGTAAAGAAAACCTGGTATGATGCAGTACCAAATAAACATCAAATGATTAATCTGAGTGCTGTAAGTGTTCTTAAAAGCCTGGAGACTTGCACACCGCAAATGCATCTACTGTAATATGGTGAATATTCATTTAAATGTTCTGGTAAATAATAAGGTAAAATTCAGAATGAGTGGAAAGAGTAGGTACTGTGTGGATGACACACGTACGTGACTTTGGCATAAATAATTCAATCTGTTTCTACTTCAAATTTTCTGAATTTCTAATGCAAATAACTAGGCTACCTCCTCCCTTTTAAAATTGCTTGAAACAGATAAAGAGCTAAATATAGGAGCTGAATATCACAATATTTATTTCATGGAAAAATTAAAAAGCTTTAATTAATGACCCTGAGATGCATCTGGCCGCCTGGATATGCCGGTTTGGTTTTATTAGTAAATCAAGTTAATCTTGTCCAGGTTGCATTTCTGTCCTAGGATGAATACATCAGAAGATGAGGAATATACAGCCATTTAGGGGGCTAGCAGAAAGCCTAGGGTAAAAATAAGGAAGGAGTCAAAGAGAAGATTTATTTCAACAGTCGGTCTCGCCTGAGCACGGGTGCAGGACAGAGCTCTGAGTGCGTACGCAGAGAGTGGCCGCCTGGCACTAAGCAGAGGAAACGACCATACATCCTCACCCTTTTCTTGGGAGCGGGGTGATTTGATAGTCCCTGTGTCCTCTCCTTTTCTGGGTCTTGCAAGGAGCAATCATTCAGGAGAAAAGCCCTCGTGCAGGGAAACAAAATGCTGGTGGTTTTGCTTTCGCGCTCGGTATTCTGTGTGCCAAGCCTTCACTGCTTACTGTAAAGAGGAAGCAACAAGAGGCAGATTTGGGTCGGTTTTCCTAGAAACAGCAGTTCTGAGCAATGAAACCAGGCCAAACTGTGTCACTATATATATATGCAACCAGCCAGATTCAAGCGTTCCTTTCAGTTTAGATGCGAACTCCTATAGGAGTGATTCTGTTTGAGCCTCCCAGCCTTAAAGGACACAAGCTTTTCCCCATATAAGGAAGACGAGCAGAGAAGGGGGTTGCAAGCCAGCTTTTAAAACCCATTGAGCAAATTTGCTAGGAAGTTGTCAAATTAGTAAGATTAAAGTTCTCGCTGTCAACATGATAGATGCACATTCTCCAAGTTTAATATTCAGTTGGATTCTAAAAAAACATTCTGATTTTTCTCTTAGTTATAGGTGATCTACCCTCCTCCCGTGGAAGTCCAGAAGCATCTTTCAGACCCAGCAACACAGGGGCCTGAAGTCAACTGCACAAAAGCAATTTGAAGGCTGAATGTTGCAGCAGTTCGTGAGGTCCCTCATGAAATACACGGAGAAATCCTGCAAGGAACTTGTTTTAAAGGTGCTCAACGGTCACCTACTGTGTAGCTATGGTTACATTTGCTAGGAAAAAAATTGTTATTATTTAAGAAATATAGTCAAAACCTGTTCAAAAGCAGATGATCTAAGATGTTCCTGCAAAACCAGTAAGTTCTCCAGGAAGTGTTTATGTGTCTTTGTTGCAGAGCCAAAGAGGAGCACAGTTGAGGCAAAAACCATGAACCAAGTCATCCCCATCACCAACAGAGTCACAGGGGATTTAAATTCCTTGTAGGAGGACACACAGTGCCATCACCATCTTCCACCAAAGCCCCTGGAAGACCCAGCAAGTATTTGCATTGCTCTGTGTGTATCAGGGGGCAAACCAGGAATCACAGAATCATAGAATGGTTTGGGTTGGAAGGGACCTTAAACATCATCAAGTTCCACCCCCCCCGCCATGGGCAGGGACACCTCCCACTCGAGCAGGTTGCTCAAAGCCCCATCCAGCCTGGCCTTGAACATTTCCAGGGATGGGGCATTCTTCTCTGGGCAACCTGCTCCAGTGCCCCACCACCCACACAGGAAAGAAGTTCTTCCTAATATTTAATCTAGATCACCCCTCTTTCAATTACCCCTCATCCTATCCCTACACTTCCTGACAAAGACTCCCTCTCCAGCTCTCCTGGAGGCTCCCTTCAGATAATGGAAGGCTACTGGAACAAGTCTGGGGAGACACCTTCTGTCTAGGAAAAAATATCACCTTTAATGAGATATGGCAAAGGCATCACCTACTGCCATGCAGGCTTTGGGAAGTCCTGCCAAAAGGGCTACAGAGTTGAGTAGCCCCGGGCCATGGAAC
>VZTM01037996.1:45315-63850 GCA_013400555.1 Jacana jacana
AATGATCGCTAATCATTCAAATTATTTTTGCTAGCGCCCAGACATGTTCCAGTTGTTGTGATAGATCGCGTTTCACCCATAATGACGGACAATTACCATTTCTAATTCGCCGGCTTTTGACACCTAAATCCACCCACCATATGTGGCTGAAACGCGCCGGGCAGGGCGGCGAGGCCCTGATGACATTAGCAGCAAGCCCTTCTCGGGGGAGAGGGGCACCTGGGATGCCACCCCCCACCCACTAAGCGCCCCCCACCCCTCGCCCCCGGCACCCTCGGCCTTTCCCCAGGTCGCTGGAGCTCGGCCGTTTACCGTGGCAAGCCCCAGGACGGCAGCTCCGTGGGCGTTCGTGGGACGAGCCAGCGGGGGACAGAAGTGAGCCCCGTGCGGAGCTGCTGGCCCCACCGCTCGCCGCCCGCCCAGGGCTGAGCTCGGTCCCGGGTGGTGTGTGGGCGGGGGGGCGAGTTACACACCTCGGAGAAAGCCCCGGTTGGGGAATCGGCTCGATCCGAGAGTCTGAGGCGTCTCTGCCGGCTATTCCCTCCCCGCTGCCCCCATCGCCACCCCGGCCAGGGAAAGCCCTGCGTGTATTTGCGCTCTCGGCGCAGGCGAAACGCCCTGTTTCTCCTCGACGTGGGGACATATGGCCTTGAACCGTCCTTAGTGGAACAGAAAAAGGAGGCGGGGAGCTGTAAAAGCGGCGGGGAGCGCTTTCCCGGAGCATTCGCCTCCACAGTTCCCCTGGAAATCCGATGCACCCGATGGAAGGTCTCCCCGCGGGACCCGATGGAAACAGGACCGGCAGCCCCACGGCCCGGGGCCACTGTTCCTGCCATCGGGGTCCCCTCCTGCTGCGCCCAGGTGCCCCCGATCCTTCCGCGGAGGGACGCGTTTTGCCAAAGGCATCCGGGTGAGGATTTCCCCTGGGTGATTTCCCCACGCTTTTTTATATATATAAAAAATAAATAAAAATTAAATAATAATAATAATAAAAGGGTTGAACGAATGAAGCCCCGGCGTTCGGTTTTAACCCCCGCACGACGGAAACACGCCGCTACGGCCACGACACGACGGCCACGGCACCAGGTCCGCGCAAGGCGAGAGGCTCCGCGCTTCTGTAGAACGTTTTCTTTTTAAGCCCTAAAGATTTCTGCCGCACTGACGCTTAAAGAGCCACGTGAAACAATTCCTTCGGCAGGGAATAACTGGCGGCGGGTACCCTCGTCACCGCTGCGAGGGAGCCAACGCCGTCAGGTCCTTGCGCTGCTCTCCCGCGCAGTGCCACGCTCACCGCGGCAGCCCTAAGGCCTAGCTAGAGGGATGGAGAAGCACAGATAGGGCCACGCGTGTTTCCAGTGGGTCAGGTAGGTCTGTCCGAAGGCTGGCAAGCACCGGTGTGAGGTTCACACGCCCGAGCACGCCTTACCTGGGGCTTCCCAGTGCCCTCATCCTCTTCCTGAGTTCTCGGAGAGCGTTTACACAAACCCACTCCTGAACTCAAGCCTCCTCCGCACACAGCCCTTCCCCGCTGCTGCCTCGGACATCGCTTCCCTTCATCGCAAAAGCTTAAAACCCACCCAAACCCGACCGGTTAATACTATTTTAAAAAAAATAATAATAAAAATATTTTTTCCTCTTCTATTTCTTCACTTTACCCGCTACAAAGCTGCCGCCGGCGGTGTCGGGGCGAGAGGAACGCCGTGCCCTCNAACGGGGAAAGTACAAGGATTTCTCCACCAATATGCTTTAAAATAAGGACTAGAGGGGTTGTCTGTCTGAGGTTTCTCGGTCCCGGCGAGGTATTTTGATTCGGAGCTTTATTTCTAGTTATCGCAGTTTCCCCAAGAACTAAACAAAATGCTTCCTCAGACCCTCGATTTCGAGGAAAAGACGAGGCAAAAAACCCCACCAACCCCACGACACGTTAAAANGGCGAGAGGAACGCCGTGCCCTCCCTGGGCATCCCTCCCTGGGATGCTGGGGGGATGGATGCAGGCGGGGGGGGAGCCGCCAGACATCCCCTTCTATCCCGGGTTGGCGAGAGGGAACTGGCATCGCTGGGAAAGCGCTAAGTCTATCCCGGGCCCGCGGAAATTATCCCGGATAAATTTATCACGCACACCCACCCCGGCAGCGACCGCAGGCAAAGGACCCCGCAAAGAGTGAACACACCGAACCCTGCCTTGGACAGCTGGGGGTGAGGAAATGTGGTTCTCATAGTCTTTATTTTATATATTTTATTTTATTTTATTTTATTTTATTTTTTGTTTAACGGGGAAAGTACAAGGATTTCTCCACCAATATGCTTTAAAATAAGGACTAGAGGGGTTGTCTGTCTGAGGTTTCTCGGTCCCGGCGAGGTATTTTGATTCGGAGCTTTATTTCTAGTGAAACTTCAACGACACGTCTGAGATGTTATCGCAGTTTCCCCAAGAACTGAACAAAATGCTTTCTCAGACCCTCGATTTCGAGGTAAAGACGAGGCAAAAAAACCCACCAACCCCACGACACGTTAAAAATGAGGGCTCTGCGAGTCAGCCGGTTACCGAGTGACTACCGGGAGCCGGGGCTTCTCGCCTGGGAAAGGGAAAATGGTCTGAAACGCCCCGCTCCTTAGGCGGAGCCAAACACACCGCAGGGGAAGGCGATGGGGCTGACGGGGAGTTTGGGAGCCGGTCCCCCCTCGGCACCCTCGCTCCCCACCTCGGTATAAGCGACACCAGCCCCTTGTCTTTGCCAGCCCACCGGTCCTTATGTCTGCAGGGCCCCGAGTACCGCTGGTGTCTGCACCACCCGGATCCTCAAACACCTTCTCATCCTTCCTCCCCTCGCCCCCGAGGACCTGCCCGCTTTTCGGTCAACGGGAGAAGCGCTCGACTTGAGTGTCCTTGCTCGAGTAGCACCGGGCGACGGTTTTTCTTGGTCGCACCTGGGAGGTTGAGGGGGTCCATGCGAAGGAATTGCCCCGTGTCCCTCTGTGGGTGCAGGAACAGGGCTCGGGCGCTTGGTAGTGCTAGGGAAGTCACCGAGGACGCTCCCCTAAGAATCGCCCGGACTCAGCAGAACAAGAATTGCTAATGACCTTGACTGGGTTTGGACACACCGCTGTGATTGAAGGGTCTTTATTTAAAGTTTATTCCCCCACCGAGCCTCCGCCGCGTTTCTGGACTCCAGATAGCTCCACTTCTGCCGGGGTCGGTCTGAGGCTCTTGCCTCGTTGTAGATCGCGTTCGCACCTTCTCCACGTGCTCACCCTCGCTGAGCTTCCTAAAACAAGCGAGAAGACAAAACCATGACATTTCCTTGAATGCCTTTCGCAAAGATTGGGCTCTTACTGTATGTCTCACTTTTGCTGACTGCAGAGACTGGTGACATATGAATTTGGGAAAAAACCCCACCCCAATCATCTCCGTTCTCTGCTAGCATAACCCCAGGGAAAGTAAAGCAATTGTCCATGACAGAAGATCCATTTTCGTTGATAACTTTGCAAGATACATTTTTGTTTTGTTTTGTTTTGTTTTGATGTCTTAACACACCATCTTAAACCTGGAGATCTCCGAGACCCGGGTGGGAGCAAGACCTGTTCTGCAGAGTACTGGTTTCTTATTCCTTCTGCAGAGTGTTTTCTAGGTATTCTGGGAACACAAAGGTCTCTTGGCTTCCCAGCAAAGAGCATCAAGGAGAGCAGGAAGACCTCAGTGCTGGTCACTTCCCGTCCTCCCTCAGGAGAGATCCAGCTGAACCAGCCTGTAGCCCCCTGCTGCCTTGGTACGCGGTGTCTGACACTGCCATCTTGTGTTCTAGAGTTCCAGCTATTATTTACAAACCCAGAGTTTCGCTCACGGTTTCAAGGAGCAGGTGTAATTTGCAAAGAAAAAGGTGCAGCTGAGTCTGCAGGCAGTTTAACACATGCCCTCAAAGGGAGGTGCCAGGAGCCCGTTTTACTCAAGATGCTGAATTTCAACATTTTTCGCTGCTCAAGAGCAAAGTTTAAGCATAACTGAGCCCGGTGGATCTTCTTGAAGGATGAGCAGGTTTTCCCGTGTCTGTCAGGGTATATCTCAGACTTTGCTCATCTATCAGGTCTCCCCAGTAGCACTTTCCTTCTACTCCTCTTTACCATTCTCTAGGAAGAAATGAGCAGAGTTGATTTATCCTTTGTAGACGCAAACGTGAAGGTCAGGTCAACAGTTTCCCACCTATTTTCTACCTTTGCTACCACCCCTGTAGCCTCAGACCAGGTTGACCAGGTGGTTTTGGTGAATGGCTCCAACGGAGAAAACTGCATGAAAGAGAAAGGCGAAGGAAAATAATTCAAATGAAGCAAGACAAGGAAATTTTACCCCAGTTTAATCATTTGAACTGACTGGCACCAGCACCCGGACAGTGAGGACAGATGGAAGGGAACTGAGGGTGATATAACTGTTTTTTTAACCAGTAAACAGAAAAATATTTTCGGGAGCTGGAAAGAGAGGGGTAGAATGGGAACAACAGTGACAGCTCTGGCAATCCAGAAGGGCTGTCGAACTGCCCCTTCGATTTTAAATTATCTATTTTTTTTTTCCCCAGGCCTAGTGGCATGTTAAAGATAATGACCCAAAGTTCATTTAATGTTTCCTGTGGGGGTTTTTGTTTATTTATTTATTTTCTGTTTTGTTTTGTTGTTTTTTTTTTGTTGTTGTTATGACCTAGATTACGGACACATGGTATATTGCAAAGCACCGTACCCTTTTAAAAGTCATATAAGAATGGTGTAATTAGAGTAAGTGATGAAAACTTGCTGGTCAGGACTTCAAAACACGTCAAATTAATAATGAACAACTCGAGTAAGGTGTTGCAAATAACGTTAATTAAAAATGTCCATGTGCAGTCCCTTTGAGAGCATGTGAATAAATATCTAACAGTTTCTATCAGGGTCTCAGTTTATACTGAAAATGAGGAAGTCTTTATAATTCATAACTATTACAGGGTCTTTATGAATGGTCTTTCTCATATTTCCCACTGGAAACCATTAGATAATCTGTTTTTATTATACAGAGCCAAACATTTGGCTTAATATTTTTGTTTTAGAGCAGACCACAGAATCGTGGGGATATTAGCCATCTCATAATTTTTAGGGGTGCCTTAAACCCATGTACATTTATTCCCGTCTTGAGAATTTCTTAAAGTTACAATCTTTGATCCTTGTTCTCCTAAAAATGTTACCCAAGATACATATAAAACAGGCATTAAAGGAGTTTCCTACTCCACGTTTCTTCATTAACCATCTACCTTACCACCCACCAATGCTGTGGATTTAAGAGTCTACATAATTGAGTCCGTAAATTAACAAAAAGTCCAGACAGCTGGAGCAACCAAGCAGTAGATGGTACATTGGCCTTAATGTTCTCATATTAGCACATTAAACAAGCAGAAAGGGAGCTTTTAATGATGCCTGTTCTTATTTTTTTCTTTTTTCTTTTTTTTTTTTAATAGCAACAAGATACATGTTTTCCCCTGACTTTCCTGCAAAGTTAATATGTTTTTGGGGCCAAAGCTGAACTAAGAGAGATAACAAAAGTGCAGGGATTGAAGGATTAGTCTGATTATCTGAGAAAGCAACCAACTTCAAGCACAACCCAAGCTGGTGTTTGGTGTTCTAAACTATGAGTTATTCACTATTTCAAACTGACAGCTTGTAAATGTAAATTTTATTAAATGCAGAGCAATAAAATTTTCTAAGTTTCTGTCATTTGAATTTTAGTGGCTCAGATTGAAGCCTCCAGCCTTTTAAATCACAACTTGTACGAGCACACATCTAAAGCATCCACCGTTCCTACACGTGTGCTTTTCAAAACCTCATTTATTGCCTTCTTTCAGAAAATACCCTTGTCAGGCTCCAGGTATGCATGTCTCACGTCAATGACAGGCTGACAGGCTCGTGCCCTCTCTTGTGTTTAACATCCTATATTGTATAAAGCTTTCTTCTCTTCATTCTCACGGAGGCAGAAAATAAACCAGGGTTAGCCTTCAGACCAGCCAGATTTTTCACCTTTGATCTCCAAAAAGTTTCTTTGCGTGCGCATGGCAAGAGTCTGGCACAAGGACCCTTGTCTTGCAGTTGAGGCAGACATGGAATGATTCAGGGCAAACGAAAACATACGAACACCTATCAGTTAAAGCTGAACTCTAGCAGGGAATATTTTGGAAAAGTTCTTGCATGACAAAGTGAGATCAGTGGAGATCTCTAGTAACATTTTAATGCATAACAGAGCTGGAGGAGAAGGCAGGATTGTGTAGGCAGGATTGCAGGAACTTGGCCAAACAGCCCAGACGTTTATGAGACCAATTTTTTATTTATTTATTTTTTTCAGAAGATTACAGCTGCCACTGAAGCACCAAAGTGAAGTGACAGAATTGCACGGCATCCAACAGGTTTGTGTTTGCCAGTAGGGATCTAAAATCCAGCCACTTCGCTTGATGTGCTCCAGCAGTCACAGACACACGGCAGTGTGTGTGGCTGTGGGTGTAAGTGTACATTTGTCTGTTTAAAAGCAACACTATCACCTCAAACACCATATTTTACTCTGAAAATACGCACTCTAATTACAAGTAACCATAGAAAATCACTCTCAACATTTGCAATTGTTTTGCATGGTGAGAAAGATTAAAGAGCCAGCACATCCCATTGTAAGTCTGAATCTCAGTTCTCATAGTACTCTAGATGTGCGTTTTTCATTGCATTTCATCAAGTCCATGCAATAAGATGTGCAAGCTCTTAATTTATTTACTGCATTGCCAAACTGAACATGAATTTTAGTCTGTTTTCAACCAGCAAGAACTTTGCCTGAGTAAAGTGAAGTAAAGCCACCAGGATGCGATTCACTCTTAGGGGCTAACAGGGTATGTGGCAGAATCCTCAAGACACTGAAAAATAATACCTAATTAGGAATAGGTGCATATTCTCAGAGGCTTAATTGCAAGGGTTCTTCTTGGTCTACTTGAGTATAGAATTAGATATGCAAGTTCTATCACAGTCGTTGCTTTCCAGTTTTCCTGGTGTGCTTCTCCTAACTCTCCCTTCCTTACTATTTTCTGTATTTGCTGTGTTGCTAACACATCCCTATAGTTTGGCTAAACACAGATCTGAGATAATCCTGCCATAAAGCTACTCCAGCTCTGTCAAGAACGCCTATAGTTTTGGCAGCGGTAAATGAACTGCCCTCAAAGATGTAAAACTTTCTGGGAGGAAATTATTTTGGGAGCACATAGACTAGCGTTGAGAAAACCCATTTTGGGTGAGTCATAACTTTTGATATACATACCAAAAGAAGAAAATCAATACAAAGTAAGGTTTTGAGAGTCAGTTGGCCTGGCTACGTAATTCTGCTGGTCATTCTCACTTATGGGTTATTGGCAGCTAGTTCTGATTTTAGTTCATCATCTGCAATAAGAAAGATGGGCAGGAAAAGTATTGGAAATTTTAGCTCTTTGTCATTCCAGCTGAGATACACTACAGTGAGCTGTGAGCTTTACTCTGTTAAATACTATCAATAATATCCAAGAGAGTATGTTTATTAGCACTACAACAGGCCAGCTGCTGAATGGGACTGTGATTTCCAGCTGCCCAGCCGGGATATCAGCTCTCCAGTTTGCTGGATCTCACAGTAGCCGAAGGGGCAAGCAGGGATTTGCGCCCGGCCTCACCGCTCGTGTCATGGTTGAAGTCACTGATGAAGATGAGTTCACGTGAAGGCATGAGGCTGTGGTGTGGGGCACACGTTAATTTCTGCCAAATCCTTTGCTCTGCTGGTGATGGCAGGCAGAGGTAGAACAGTAAGTAATGGAGGGGATGGTAACATCACAAACTGCTGCAGCCCTTTGCTCTCTGAAAGTCAGTCAGAGCCCTCTGCCACACAGGGTAGTGACACGAATGCCAGTCAGGCACGACAGACATTTCAAAGCTGATTAAGACACATTATGTTTAGTTATTCTAATGGGGATCATCTTCTGGCAAAGCCGACTGAGGTACGCAGTGCTTCAGGCATCTTTGCCTTCACTCACCAACACGTTGAGCTGAAATGGCACAGCTGGATGGTTTGTGGAGGTAACACCAGGCTTCATCCTCTCTTACTCTGTCTCTTATATAGTCTGTGACAGCAGTACATAGCTGAGTAGGATGCTATTAAATGACACTTTCTAGACATTTCAAGTTAATTTTGAACTGGAATAGGTGCCTACTCAAGAAAATCAGGCTCGGGTGTCTGCAATCAGTGCACACCTAGCTCTCCCATGAAAGTTCCAAAGGAAAGTGTGCATCTAGCTGAGTAATTCCAGACTGAGATGTACACCTGACTGTATTGATCATATATTCACAGCTGTACCGTGCAGCTGACAAGATACTTACAGACAGGGAGGCTGAGCAGTGAAGGAGTGGAGGAGAAGGGTCTTGTCTCTTCACACCTGAATCCGTGTGTAATCGGACTGGTCATGTTTTTTCCCATGCAGTGTGGGAGCTTCTGGAAGAGTATGCAGATGCATAAACAAAATAATTCAAAGTCCAGAGAGATCTCTTTCTGGAAAAAAGCTCCTAGAATGGGGATTCAAGTTTTGCCAGGTGGATCACAACCCAGAATATTTTCCTACGCTACACAGAGACTAGTAAAATAAAGCCTAGGAGTCTGGGGAACTAATTAGGTTTGAGCACTCTGAAAACATGGTTGGTATGTGCTGCAGTGAACACAGAACTGCATGTTTAGGTATAACAGTCATGCCTATAACACCTGCAGTTTACTGGTGGAGATAAATGCACTTTTGGAAAACACAAAAGAAAAACCTGAGCTCTAATCTTGCTGTTGAAGCTGACATCATATATGACTTCGAGCAGGTCAGTTAGACTTGGCAGGAGTCGGGGGGTTGCAGAGGGTTTCCCAAGTCAAGATTCATTCCACTCATGTCTGTGCAATTCCTTGGATGGAGCTCAATAGTGAATGATCATTGTTGGAGAGGCAGATCATAAGAATGCTTTAAGGAATACATTCACTATCATGGAAGTCTTAAAAATAATTTGCAATTAATAATTTATTCAGAAAACTGAGTTTGTCTTCTTGTGACTTGTTCTCATGTAGATGGTATCTTCACAGATTGATAGATTATAGAAAGGCATTTATTGAGGTACTTCCAAGGGATTTCTCCAGGCATAAAGTTCAGTGTGAAAAAGAATAATTGGTAAGGACCTGCAGGCAAGTGAACAATGGGATACATTGCAACATGTTTACTTCATGTGTCAGATTAACACAGTAATTTTCTTTGCTGAAAGATTTTTTAGACAAGGGCGCTATCGTAGGTATCATCTATGTGGACTTTGATAGAGAGCAACTACTCATTAAGCCAGAAAGGTGGAAATCAGTAGATAAAGTGAAGATGGGTGAACTAGCTAAAGACAAAATGATGATGGATGTTACTGACAGAAGTATCAGGTTGCAGGAGATGGGCTACCTCAGTGATAAGCTTCAGGTGCAATCTTGTCTAATGCATTTCTTAATGAGCCGCCCATTAGCAGCAGGATTGGGCTGGTTAGCTGGTAACAGGATGCTGGGAGGCTACAGTGGAAGCTCAAGATATTGGTCCAAAAGAACAGGATAACTGTGGTCTGAAACACTTGATGCAGGATAAGACTTAGCAAGGTCATACACTTGGAAACTAGTAACTAAATCTTCAGGAGAAGATCAGACTCTACAGCTAACAGTTTGCTAACAGTTTAAGAGCAGAACGAGATGGCTACTAGATCTATTGGAAACGTAATTTAATTGTGAAAAAAAGCAAATGTAATTGTAGTGCTCAGTAATGAAAGCTGGGGAGGGGGCAGAGAAAGGGGCATATTTGAGGTTATGGCATTTGTCTTCCCAAGTAACCGTTACACATGCTGAGGTTCTGCCTTCCAGGAAGTGTCTAAACATCCACCCACTGATGGGAAGCAGTGAATGAACTCCCTTTTTTCCTTTGCTTGTGTACATAGTTTTATTTCACTTGTTAAACTCATTATCTCAACTTTCATTTCATGTTTTTGCCCTTCTGATTCTCTCCCCTGTCCTGCCAAGGGAGAGTAAGCAAGTAAGGGTGGGAGCTTATCTCCCAGTTAGGGTCAAACCTAGCACATGGAGTCTAGAATGAGCTTCCAGAAAGAGTAGTAGGGGGAAATGACTTTCCTGCTCGTGTGATGGAACTTGGTGGTTTCCTTCAGGGAATTCAACCAGTGATTCAGCTGGGTCCTTCCAAACTTGCAGTTCTAGACACTAGAAAATAACCCTAGAATTATTCTCCACATTGGGAAGAAAAAATTAACGGCTTTTTATTAGACTGGTTACAGATCAAGACTGCGAGAAAGCTTTCTTCACTATTCTAACAAGCACTGTGGTTTGGAGACAAGGAACGGGAGTGATCCTCTATGTTCAGGTGGGAAACTTCAGATTTGAATGGCCCTGTCAGAAGTTGGCTGTACTTTGTGTGAATTCCCGCTGCCTCTTCTATAAAGTAGTGCTTGTTCTGAAGGACTTTTTTGAGTCCTTCTCCAACTGTTGTTAGTTAGCTTGGCTACNTCTTTTCTCCTCAGCACAGCCAGTGTAGAAGGCAATTATTGCTTGGGACCACATGCTTTGGTCACTTTTGCGGGAGGGAGGATGCGGTCAGCCTTCTCTTAAACATTTAGCTTGGCCACCATAGTCCGGTGCTTGGTGAACCTCACTGGTCCTGTTTTACTGGGTACTTTGTGGGGAACAGCTGGGCAGTGGTTCTTCCCTGTTTTATTAGGCAATGTAGTTCATAAAAGTTGCGGCCTTCAGTTTAACCATATTCCTGTGTGGAAAGTCTTGTTCACAGCAGCGCCTGGGCCAGAGACATTTACATCACTGTAATCAACAAGTACTTAAAGCAGTTATTCCTTAAATGACCTTCGGTTAGCAGGAAGCATGATGGAAGGATGCCCTTCCAAAAGCAAGGATTTCCAACTTGAGTAGGAACAGTTTTTAACATGTATAAAAACAAGTGATTATTTACCATTTCCACTCAGCTGTCAGCCTAGTCAGCCGCATTAATCACCCCGTCTGACTCAGGGCACAGCAATCAAGCAGTGCAGAAGAAAAGACTATCTGGAAAAGACATTAGAGATGCTACTGATGAAGAAGAAACAGTTTGGTTTTTATTTACAAATCTCTAGTGCAATTAAAAGTAACAGCTGCTCTCTACTCTGCTCCAGAGCCAAGTGGCAAAATAAATACAGCAACACAAGAAAAAAAATATATATTTTTTTAGGAACATTCCACTTTTTTTTTTTTGCAACAGTTTTGCTCTTCTTTTCGAGAAGGATGTTTTCCTCATTCAAAGAGATGTAATGGCAGTTTCCACCTTGAAGAAGAGGAGGGTCTATGAATCGCAGCTACAGAGACTTGAAAAACTGCTATGAATGAAACACGTAAAGAAATGCATGTGCTTGTACAAGCGCAGGAAGAAACAGCAAAACAAAAGTTAAGAGAGTGGTTTGTAGTGGAAACAGAGGATATAACTCCCACTGTCCAGTCACTGAGAAATGTGTTGTTTCCATCAAGCACCCAAGAGGAGAGCACAGATGACTCGCTAGCTAACAACCCTGCATTCCTCACCAGGATGGCAAAAAGGTTGCAGGCTCTCACACATGCCATTCCTTTCCCTTCTCTGTCAGCCCAGAATTCCATCTCATTCCACTTGATTCGCACCTTCCCCCACAGCCTGGGAGAAGCATGTGGCTATTTCCTACTTAGGCAGTGATTTTTGGCTCTTTTGTAGACACTTGCATGTAGGAAAAGTAATCTTATACTCTATTTTTTCACATGTTCACAAAGGTTTAGTTTGCATTTGTACAATTTGCTTATGGAAACAGAGTAGACTGTGTATGCCACGATTATTTAATCAGGAAAATTTAAGAACAAGAGAGAAAAGGAACCAAATCTGGAACTATGCTATTTCTTCCTCAAACTGAAATGGATTACCAACAATTGTTTTCTTATCAAACTGGAACAAAATAGTGGAGGAAAAAAAAAAAGTATTTTTGACTGCCAGCTCAAAACAACAGTAGAAATGAAAGGCAATGTCTTGCTCTGAAAAATGTGACCAGGAAGGTGTAGGGGAAGACATGAAGGAAGGAACTGGTGGCCTCCAAGAGAGGTAAGAAAGGCACAGAAATAAACAGGTGCCAAGAAGGAGAGTTCCTTTTGACCCAGACAAGGAGTGATCTGGGTATGTTGTCCTATCTCCTGTGGGTGAGGAAGATGTTGCACAGGTAGAGTGGACTATGGAGAGTTAATAAGAAGAGGTTCCCACACTCATCTCTGACCCTCAGAAATTCCCATAGATTTTTCCCAGCACCTGCTTCTTACAACACCCACTCAACCCTTCCACCCCACCTTCCCTACCTGCCTCTGACTCTTCCACCACTGCCTGGCTCCTCTCCTAAACCTCTCTGTCCCCTCCTGTCACTCTCCATTACCTCTGTTCTCCCAAAGTTACTCTGCAGTTGTGGTGATCCACCGAAGGGAAGCTGCCAACCCTTCACATACTCCAGCCTTTTCTGCTAAAACTGAACTGGAACAACTTCGCTAACAATCTGGAATGAAGAACCAAACCAAATGAAAACTCACTGCCCAGCTGATAAAGGTGGAAGATTTAGTGGTGGCATAGAGAGGTCTTACAGGCCTACAAGGTCTTACAGGCTGTTAAAAGTCCTCAACTGAAAGTGAAAATCTACACAGGCTAAATCTAAGCCTTCTGGGTTTGCTTTTCTCAACAACCTTCCATGGTCTCCTGCAAGGTGTTATCAAGCACCCGAGGCTCCACTGATCAATAACTATTGGTTTAAGGAATTAAAATAAAGTCATATAGCTCTTCCCTCACTTTCTCTGAAGTACAGAGATAGGAAACTGACTAAACCATTTAGTTTCACATACTTAAAAAGTTGATTTAATTAGGTAGAAAATGCTCAAGCCAAGTAATAGGCCAAAACTTGACAGAGAATGAGGGAACAACTACCTGCTTAGAGCTTAAAAGAAATATTGGGATTTTTAAATTGTTGCCATCTCAGTTGTCATTGATAATATTCTACGTATTACCACTGAAATTTCTTCATGGAGAAATAATATAGAGCATATAGAAAACAAAAGAGAAAGTACCAAAATACTGACTGAATGTCCCCTAAACAATATATAGTTATTTCCTGTGTCATTGGGTGACCCAGTCATTTTAAAGCAAAAGCTCTATTCTGTGGCGCTGTTTGAGGATTTTTTCTTACTCTTCTAAAAGAGTTTCAAAGCACTGACATCCTGCCATCAATGAGAAAAAGATCAACTGACGTCGGTGTGTACAGTCTGGTAATTCCAGTGCTTTTCAACATGCTTCATATATTTCCTTTACCTTTAAAGTATGAGGTAGTCCAAGACTAATTTCCTCTCATCTATAAAAAGTTGATCGTATTTAGCAAATAACAAACCGGTTACGACTGCAATGACAAACACATTTCAATTTGAAAACCTCCCTAGAGGGGATAGGCTGGTACCAGCGATCTGTACCAACCTACCTCAAATAACCACATCCCACCGCTGATGTGCTTGCTGAGCACTGACAAATAAAAAGAGCTGTAGCCTGAATGTTTGCTCCATTATGTGAAATAATGGTAAACAACGCTCCTTCGTATTTTTACTTTGAATTAAAGCTTTAACTCCAAAGGGCAGCTTTAATCTTTTACACTGCTTTTGCATATGCTCGAAAAGGATTTTAGTATACCCTATAATCCAACATGAGCCAGCAGTGTGCCCAGGTGGCCAAGAAGGCCAATGGCATCCTGGCTTGCATAAAAAATAGTGTGACCAGCAGAAGTAGGGAGGTGATTGTCCCCCTGCACTCAGCACTGGTGAGGCCGCACCTTGAGTATTGTGTCCAGTTCTGGGCACCTCAGCACAAGAGAGATACCGAGGTGCTGGAGCGAGTACAGAGGAGGGCAACAAAGCTGGTGAGAGGACTGGAGAACAAGGCTTATGAGGATCGATTGAGGGAGTTGGAGTTGTTTAGTTTGAGGAAGAGCAGGCTGAGGGGAGACCTCATCACTCTCTACAACTGCTTGAAAGGGCACTGTAGAGAGATTGGTGCTGGTCTCTTCTCACGGGCAATGAGCGACAGAACAAGAGGGAATGGCTGCAAGCTGCAGCAGGGTAGGGTTAGGCTGGACATTAGGAAAAAAATTTTCACGGAGAGAGTGGTCAGGCAGTGGAATGGTCTGCCCAGGGAGGTGGTGGAGTCACCCTCCCTGACTGTGTTTAAGAGGAGATTAGATGTGGTGTTGAGGGATCTGGTGTAGGGGAGAACTTGTAGAGTAGGGCTGATGGTTGGACCTGATGATCCCAGGGGTCTCTTCCAACCTGAATGATTCTATGATTCTATGATTCTAACAACTGCAAGGAGAGGCTTGGGGGTTGAGTCATCCAGTTATGCTACTGTGCTGTCTCCTGGGGTAGTTTCCATTCATCCTCCTCCTCAGTCAACAGCAAACATGCATGTTGATCCATATCAGCTATTCTTTGCATTTCCAAAACTATGCCTTAATATAGAAGTACTTAATCAAATAGATCAGATATACAGCTCCAGGACAAGTTTATGCCCATGAATGCCATATTGGAGATGCAATAGTTTTTTCTCTATTTGTCATTCATTTAGATGCTGCTGCTGCTAAATTTTAACAAGGTTGGGTGACTTGTGAAGGAATATTATCTAAGAAGAAAATTAAGTTTGGGGATGTATATGGTAATACATGCTTCTTTGTCATATTTCAAATGAGAATACACGTAGCCTGCAGACCCGGCACACCTTCCTCAGGGATCATCCCGCTTTTGCACACACAGCCTGAACCCCACTGGTTCTCTTTCTCAGGGGGCTGATCAGAAACACTGGGAAGCTTTGAATTCACCTTTTATGTTCTTTCTTAAGGTGACCATGGCAGAATCGGCAGGACTATGAGCAGTTCCATAGATATTTCCAGAGGTTTATCCATTGCCTGTCTGCCCTGATGAGAGATGTGAAGCTTTTAAATGTCTAATGCCAATTGTACAACTATTCAGCATGTCAGAAATCCTAAAAGAAAATTCTATGTTCGTACTTGTTGCTCTTCCTTCCAAAAAATGCTGTTCAGCTGGGCCTTAATTCTGAGCTTGCTGAAGTTCATAGGACAACTTGCAGTATAATTAGAGTAAAATATGATTCAAAGTGGAAAATAGTTGATGAGTAACTCGTTTAATTTGTTTTGAAGTATGAAGAAAGTGTCAAAGATGTGTGTCTGCTTTTCCATTAGAAATTAAGGTCGTCTGCTTTTTTTTTTCCCTTTAATTTTTTTTTTTTCTTTCAGAATGTCACTGTGAAAGCATTTGGCCTCAATACTGCAAACACTTGAATACATGAGTAATAAGGAATCTTCTCAATCCTGCTGAGGATTGAGTAGAACAGTATACTTGCAATATTGGAAACTTCTGACATACATTTCAAAAAGAAAACCCAAGAAAGTTTTTAAAAGGAATGATTTCTGTTCCTGCATTACACAAAGTTGTTCTAAAAATTCTTAGCTCGATATTAAATCCATTACAGTACATCTACATTTTAAGCAGCTGTAGCTGTCTCTTTTGTTCAAATCGTTGTGTAAACTATGCCCATTGGCATAGTCATAGCGGAAGGATATTTCAAACAGAATATGGTACTCTAGGGTATCTTTATTAATGACTTTAGAACAGGAATATGATTCTTAAAGCTGCAGACATAACCAAGTTGGAAGGGATAGTGTGCATTTTGGAGGACAAGATTATAAATCAAATTATATTGACAAATTGTGCAAGCAGCCTGAAATATAGGATGAAATTCAAGTGAGACATGAAGAAAGCACTACAGTGAAACAGGAAGAAAAAAGTCAAGGTGTATGAAATTCTGATAACAGCAGGGGATTCAGACATTTTTCAGTAAATCAGAAACAGTATGAGTCAGCAATGTCATACCGTGAAGAAAGCAAACATCATACTGCGATATATAAACAGGAGTCTCATATGTAAGACACATGAAGTACTACTTCCACTCCACTCAGTACTCATAAGGCCTCAACCAAAGTACTGTGTGCAGGTTTTGGCACACTGCTTCAAGAAAGTGGAGAGAGGCCAAAGGAAAGCAGCAAGAACGACCAGAAGCCTAGAAAAGACAACCCAGGCAAAGACCGAAAAAAGAGGTGTTATTCAGTCTACGGAAAAGAAGACGGACTGAAGATATGCTAACGGTTTTCAAGTATGGGAAAGGCTGCTGCAAAAAGAGGAGGTTATAAACTGTACTCCATAGTCATCGTGTGTAATAAAATAATGATTTAAAATTCAGTTAAGGCTATGTAGACAAGTTTTCTTACTGGTTGCCTAATCGGATGAAAAGTTCTGTGTAGATCACCTAAGAAAACAGTGGCATCCCTATCTGGTGGATTTAGGAGAAGTTTATGCCAAGAGCTGTCAAGAATAGCTAAGCAACAAGGCTGGGAAATCAGGCTGGACTCAATGCAGTCCTTGCTATCTTATTAATTTTCTAGGCTGGCACATTTCTTTCAAAATACATCTTCTTGTTGTGCAGAAGCCAAAGACCTACTTAACCATGTAGGTGCATGCACCTGCACTTGGGTCATAACAACTCCATCCAGTGCTACCAACATGGGGAAGAGTGGCTGGAGCTGCCTGGCAGAAAAGGACCTGGGGGTGTTGGTCAACAGCTGGTTGAACATGAGCCAGCAGTGTGCCCAGGTGGCCAAGAAGGTCAACAGCATTTTGGCCTGTATCAGGAACAGCCTGGTGAGTAGGACTCGGGAAGTGACTGCCCCCCTCTACTTGGCACTGGTGAAGCCCCATCTCAAGTACTGTGTTCTTGGGACCCCTACCACAAAAAAAAAATATACAGTGAGGTGCTGGAGTGGGTCTGGAGAAGGGCAACAAGGCTGCTGAGGGGTCTGGAGAGTAAGCCTTAGGAGGAGAAGCTGAGGGATCTGGGGTTGTTCAGCCTGGAGGAGTCTGAGAGACCTTATCACTCTCTACAACTATCTGAAAGGAGGTTGTAGAGAGGCAGGAGTCAGTCTCTTCTTCCAAGTCATAGGTGATAGGACAAGAGGAAAAGGCCTCCAGTTGCACCAGTGGAGGTGATTTGAATGGGCATCAGGAAAATTTTTTTCCACTGAAAGGGTCATTAAGCCTTGGAATGGTCTGCCCAGGGACATGGCTGAGGCACCATCCCTGGAGGTGCTCAAAACGTGGGCTGACATAGTGCTTTGAAACATGGTTTAGTGATGGGCTGTTGTTTTTGATCAATTAGGTTGATGGTTGGACTCGATGATCTTACAGGTCCCTTCCAACCTATGATTCTATGTCACTATGTAGGGAAGAACTTTGTAGAGTAGGGCTGATGGTTGGACTTGACGATCCCAAGGGTCTCTTCCAACCTGAATGAATGAAAATACAGCCCCTTGACTGAAGCAGATCACCTGCTGCCAGGAAGCACCACAGACAACCGGTTCTGTGTCTTCAAAGGGAACTCCCCAGGTTTTCTCTTCCCTAAGCCCTCAAGCCGCCTGCCGGCACGGCATCCCCCGTTACCTGCAGCCAGCACCC
Source organism: Jacana jacana (assembly GCA_013400555.1). Lineage (NCBI taxonomy): Eukaryota > Metazoa > Chordata > Aves > Charadriiformes > Jacanidae > Jacana > Jacana jacana. The sequence goes on from VZTM01037996.1 coordinate 62,988, forward strand.
CGACGCGGGCCCCGCCGGCCCCACCAGACAAGCCCACAGCCCGGGCTGGCGGCGCGGCCGTTGGGACTGTTACCCCCGCCCCGCGCCCCCGCTGACCCCGCCGTTCCTTAGTTACCGCGCGGGGCGTCACTTCGGGGCCAAACTACCGCTGCGCGTAGCGGCCAATCGGGCCGAACCATTCGCCCGGCCGCTGGGGGGGGTGGTGGTGGGGGTATGTGTGTGTGGAAGGGAGGGAGTGGCGGCTGGCCCCTGCTCCCGCCCGCTGGACTTGTTGCTGTAGCTCCCGCCCGCTCGCTCCCCTCTCCCCCTTCCCTCCCCTCGCTCGTTGGTTTCGTCTCACGCGGGCCATAGCGACGGCGGGCGCGCTGAAGGAAAATGGCGGCTCCGGCCTTTGCGGCGCTGCCGGCTCTGTGAGAGCGGCGCCCGCTCTTCTCCCCCTTCCCCTACGCGTTCCTGCACCCCGTCCCTCGCGGCTGCCCTCCGCCTCTTCTCCCTCCCCGCCGCGGGCCTAGGGACCATGTCGGACTCGGAGGAGGAGGAGAGTCCGGACCGCCAGCTCAAGCTAGTGGTGCTGGGGGACGGCACCACTGGCAAGGTCAGTGCCGGTCCCCGCCGGCAGCGCCCCGCTCCCCTCCGTTGCCGCGGCGTCCCGAGCCCTTTTCCTGGCCTTCCCCCTCAGCGCTTCCCTCCCCTCGCCTCTCCCGCTGAGGAGGCAGCAGCCCGCGGCGGCTTCCAGTCTGTCGCGCTGCCGTTGTCGCGATACCCGGCGGCGTGGAGCCGGCTGACGGCATCCCCTGCGCCCCCGGCTCGGCATTTCTCCCTCTCCGTTGTCTCCCTCGCTTGTGTGGGACGGGGAGGGGGGG
>VZTM01037997.1:0-20243 GCA_013400555.1 Jacana jacana
CTTCTTGGCCACCTGGGCATATTGCCTTTGTTGTCAAAAGATCAGATGCGCACACTTTCCCACCTGTAGCCTAATGACAGAGATTACGCTGAAAAATACCGTCAAAACACAAATGGGTTTGCTCAGCAGAAACAAGATAAACCCATGTTTGTTGAGCACATCTCACCTTAAGTCTGAATTGGTCAATCTATAACGAAGGTTTAATTTACAGCTTGTAGAGCACTTGAATGAGCCATTCATTTAAATGCAGTATTGCTGTCCAAATACCTTTTTACTGAAAATTATTATGATTTAGGGAGTGCACAAGGACATGAGAACTGTTAGTAGGGCAGTGATTTCTGGAAGGAAAATATCTGACAGTCTCGCCTCAATCTAGATTAAAACCAGCAGAACCTGCACTATTGAACTCCATCTTCCACACCGCCACCCCAACACACACATTTATAAACCTTTGTTCTGTGCTCTTCAAAAGTGGACAAGCACAATTTACTGTAGGAAATTGAAAATGTAAGCTCTTGGCTAATCTTAGCAAAACAAAACAAAAGAAACCAATTTGCTTGCCCATCAAAAATACAGTATTGCATTTAATGGAGACCACATAGTTGCAGTGGGAAGCACACTATACTCACTTAAACTCCAGTTCATTAAATATTCCCTATATTCTTGGTGTAAGAAAGAACAGACCACGTGTGCGTGTGAGCATAATTTCCTGGAGGCAACATTTTATCTTTGATTTCCATTAGGTCTTTTATGAACACACCACTCAGTCCTCTCTGTCTAACTGCCCCTGCTGTGTCAGTGATCATACACTATGTAATGTCAAGTCTGTCTTCATCAGGACTGGGATCAATTAGAAGGCCCAATGTTCAAACTATGTGCTCAACTCCCAAAGTATTGTTGCGCTTATTCCCTGAGAATAACAGAATTATGTCAAGCTATTCCACTGCACATGGGTTTTGGACTGCATTTTACATAATGCTCTCACACTAACCCAAATCAAATTTGCACCCATCGCTTCACTGGGCTTCGGGCAGGAGCTCTGCAGGCCTGGATTCACCCAATCTCACCAGTGGCATCTCAGGCAGGAGATGACTCACCCAGGCTCTATAATTAACAATGGGCTACAACCTTTTTAGGAGATGATTCACCCCATAGGTGGGCTGAAAAACTGCCTAAATATGATCATTTGTCTCTGGTAAATGTAAAAGATTGTTGACTGGGCTATTAATTTAGTGAGGTGGGATTAAGCTGGGACACAACTACACAACTACAGATTGCGTAGGGAGAGGCGTGTGGAATCACCATGTGGAAATACCATCATGGGAGCAGCTGTTGGTGCAGCAACACCCACAAAATTGGGATTAGAAAAAAAAATTATGAGGGGCCTAAAGTTCACAAGCTGCTCCTGAAACCTCCAGCCTCAGGGAAGAAGACAGTAAAAGTTTGTGAATATAAACAGGGACTTTACGGGAACTTGACAAACCCCATACTTTTATAGCTATTTGCACATAATTGCCCATCACATAATTCACTGCAGAGGAGAGATTCGCTTTGAATCCAGTCAGAACTGGTGTGAGCCCAGGTGTTTCTGCACAGGGAAGGAACCGAACCCAGAGCCTCTTTAATCTAGTCTGAGGAGCAAAGGGAAGTCCCACTACCCCATCACCCTGCGAGTCGAATTTATCCAGCTCCTTCTCACTCAGCTTTAGGTACAATTTGTAATGGAGACTGACTTTATTCCTATTCATTCTGTCCAAAAAATCATCTTTCAGTTGATGGGGGAAGATTTTTTCTTTTTGGCTCTTTTCCACTCGCATAGGGCTGTATTATGGAGGGCTGCCTTTCCAGGCAGAGCAAGAAAACCTCACAAACGTTACTGCAGAGTTTCATCAAAACTAAAAGACTCTGCAGCATTCTTTTGTTGACTCAAAAATATGCATCAGTAACCCCAACTCATTCACCCCGAACAAAATAGCTACAAACATTCATTCTGCCAATATACAGGCCCTCAGAAATGTGGAATTTCACAGCAGCAACAGAACATTTATATTGCAAATGTTAACATAACTCCTAAGCTCCTGTAGGAAACTCTAAAATTGTTTAGCAAGAAGGGCTTTCTAAGCTGAGAATCAAGCTGTGAGAAAGAATAAAAAAAAGAGCATTCATTTAAACATTTTCAGAAGCTCCTAAAAATGCCGTTTTCACACAGTAAATCCGCTGCACTTGAATGTCTGCTGGCTTTCTGAAAGGAATGCTCTTCACTGGGATGCAGCCTGCTGTGGTCAAGTATGATGGAAATAAAAGTGTTGCTAATGGTGATTGAAAAGGATTCCCACTGCTGCTGGCCAGTGTTGGTTTTAGATGGGCCAACTCTGTCGAAGGGAAAGCAACGGGAGACAGTAAACTTTCTAGAAGGCTCTCTAAACTTTGAGTCACCTCTGCTTCCCTTCCTTTTAACATTAGCCTGTCCCTTTGTTTCTCCACAGAGCTTTATACTAACTCAGTCTGGACCAGACTTTCACTGGAAATGTAAAGATGCAGATTTTCACACAAATGGAGTGACACAGACACAAAAAAAGAAATGAACCATGGGAAGGGGCATTAGCATAGCAGCAAGTCAACAAGCTCCAAATACTTCTACATTGTGGATTAGCCCAAGAAACAAAGTCATTACTCAAGGGTAAATATCCAGCCGTCCACTCTGTGAGACTTTATACTGATGGCAACTACCAGAAGCAGCTCAGTTGTGTCCTGTATCTTGCCTTTCTAAGAAAAACCAGCTCTGTACAGGCACCCAGAAATGGTCACAGAGAGCAAGCAGCAACCCTAAGGGCAGGCAGCAAGGCTGGGGCAGGGAATTTGGGAAAGTGGGAATTTGGTTTCTGCCTCCTGAATCCCTGTTCAATGCATTCAGCACAAAACATACCTCTTCTCCTCAGCAGGATTGATGTCTTTTAATGGCTTTTCTGCCTCATGTGCTACAGGATCAGCACAGCTCCACTGCACATTTCCAGTAGTGCCTGATAGTTTAACTGGGCTCCATCTCTCCTTATAGCTCTTTAATTACATTGCCTTGAGACTTCAGAAGTAGCCTGTACCTTCAGGCTCAGAGGGAATGTGGTAATCCAGGCCTTTGGCCACAGTCAAAGAAAATCAATTAATGACATTAAGGAGGAAGAAAAAAAAATCAGAAAGAATTAAGGAAAACCTGTCTTTCTGAGAGTGGACTTCAGCTGCCCGAGTACTACATGGGCAGGTATTTCCTGGGCTTTGCATTAGTGATGATGCCAAGGACATTGTCGGGTCTTCCTGTGGTTTTACTTCGATGTGTGGGTGCCCCCCGATACCCCATGGGTCTCTCCTCTGCCAGAGCACTCGTACGGCTGCACGGCTGAGGAACCTGAGCCAGCTGAAAACCAATCTGACAAAATACAATAGCGGGCTACTCGGGCTGAGCTGATGGTTGCCTCAGCCAAGATAGTTGTCCAATAACACAACTTTCGTTGCTTAAATAAGTGCATCAGCCTAGAGCCTCTGAGGTGGGAAGAGCAGGGTGTAAAGTGGGGGGCAGCAGTAGGTTACACGCTTTGTCTCAGATATCTACTTTCTTCCCTGAGTTGAACAGCAAGGCTGTCCGCTTTTTTTTACCCAGGTTCTCTTGACTGATCCACCCCAGCATGAACCACGGACCCCATCAGCATCTGCCAGGACTTCAGCTCTCTTTGGCAATGTTTACTCACTCTCTATGCCTTGACAGGGGGCATAAAGGAGAATATAAGCCAAAACTTACATGTAGTTTTAAAGGAGATTCTGATGGCTGCAAAATATTTAAATTCAATCTATGCAATCCCAGTAATAAAGCTGGCCCTTCTCAAGCTATTTTCAATATATTAAGCATATTGAGGAGTAGGAGACAATCTCCCACAGCACAATGCAAGCAGTATTGGCCCTTCTTCACACTGCTTTTTTTCTTTTTTTTTTTTTTATCAGTCTATCTTAGCTGCCTTCAGCAAAATGCCAAGATGTGCATCAAAGACTCTAGAGAGCACTCACTTTCAGGCCCCAAAAATATACACAGATGTGCAGCAACTCTTGACTCTACACTTTCACAGGTACCTGTCGCAAGTTGTAATTATTTTGCTCTATCCTTTAAAGTACCCCATTAGATTGATGACTGACAAATGCAACTCATGCACCTCACAGACTTTCATGCACCTAATCCAGTCTCTGGCAAACTCCATTACCCAGCTGAGAGAGGAGCTAGCTCTTGGTCAGTCAACGATATCCTCAACCAGTTTTTCTCTACCTGTGGAAGCTGGCTGGGCCACTGAGAGGGTAGTGAGACACTAGAACAGGTTGCCCAGAGAAGCTGTAGCTGCCCCATCTCTGGAGGGTTTCAAGGCCAGGCTGGATGGGGCTTTGAGCAACCTGGTCTAGTGGGAGGTGTCCCTTCCCGTGGCAGGGGTTTGAACTCAATGATCTTTAAGGTCCCTTCCAACCCAAACCATTCTATGATTCTATGAAGCCAAATGTGCCAACAACTGGTTTGCCAGGAAAGACAGAAGCCTAGAAACTACAGCAAAGCTCGCATTTTGCATGCAAAAGTATGAGTGTGCAAGCACTGCACACAGAAAGCATGTGGTCCTGGTTGGAGAAAAGCTCTTGATGTAAGAGCAAGGTACCTCTTCCATGGATTGACCACCGTCCCTTCTGATTCCTGTCATCAATACAGTCCCCAGCTTGCTCATGGGAAACTTGACACTGAGCAAAGAACCTCGTGGCCCACTGAAGTGAGGATGGCATATACCAAGCAGGGAGAGCAGGATTAGAGGGACAACAGGCCTGTGAGCACAGGCTTAGGTGCGGCTGCAAGACACTCTCCAAAATATGTTCTAACATCAATTGTTGAGTGTTGCAGTAAAATATCACAGAAGGCCAAACAATGTGGTTCTCCTGGTCGGGGCAGCACCTGCTGCACCTCATCAGCCCTCCACACAGACCATACCACTGTCCAGCAGGAAGGAGAACCTACCATCTGCTATTGCAAGTGCATGAGGACTTAGGGTGACCGCTATGATTGCTGTTTCTGAATGGCCATAAACCATGGGCCAAGATGTCTTTCTGGACTTTTTTTTCCCCCCTCTGTAAATTAGAAGATAAGGAAATGTAATTAAAGAAGGAAGAATAGCTGGGAAGAGCATGTGAGAAGCTGTAGCATCAAAAGCCCTAGCTCCTATTTATTCAGCTCCCAGTGGAGTTATTCTGCTCTCTTCTCCCCCTGATTGTCATTTCCAGGTTCACCTTGCAGTCATTGTAGACCCTTACAACAGTGAATTACCTGGATACAGGTGTCTGCAACCTAGTTGAAAATGCACCAACCAAGCAAGCAAAACCACCAAAACTCACTATGACTTTTTTCTTGCACCCAACAGAAATTTAATGAAGACTTGGTTTCCTGATGAACTGAAAAATTATTTAAAAATTAAGGTATAGACTAGAACTTGGTTTGGTGGCCATCTTTCTGCCTCACTTTTTCCCCAGTAAAACCAGGGTTGCAGAACCACTCAGAAAAAGCTACAAGTGAAAACATCTAGGTGAGAGAAAGACATTTTTGTGTTAGGAAACTTCTCAGTATCTAACACAAAAAAACTCATTATGTTGTTAAGACCCTGAAGTGGGGGGCAGCAGCTTCTCATTGGAAATACCAGCAAACATGAAGTCATACAGAAGAAACAGCTGAAGATGGGATGCTACTAAGTAAGGACTATGCTATCCCTTATCTCCTTTGGAGGTTGGTAAAGGGCTTTCCAGTGTCCTGCTGTGAATTTGTCTCAGTGTTTTTTAAGGGCCCTTAAAAATGTCATTTGTCAGCAAGTAAATCCTGGATGTCTGGTTACTTTCTGCAGGGAATGCTCTTTGCTGGGCTGCAGCTTGCCAGGGGTCAAATATGACAGAAATGAAGTGTGGCTAATAGTGATTGAAAAGGATTCCTACTGTTTGTGGCCAGTGCTGGGTATTAGAGAGGCCAAATTTGTGGGACAGAAAGCAGCAGGAGACAGTAAACTTTCCCTAAGACTTACTAAACTTTGAGTCACCTCTGCTACCAGTGACATTCTGTCAGACCTATTTGGAGAAAACTGATATTATAATTACTAATCTCAGCCAGGGCCTAATGTGCAACCTGAGGCACTCCTCTGCCGGTCATATAATTATGGATGGGCCGGGGAGACCCACAGGCACTGCCTCTGCCCCCTACTCTCCGAGGCTAGGGATTAGGTTACCCCTCCATCCAGGCTGCCAGCGACAGGTAAACCAGCAGCTGAGCTGCTGCCTTGCAACGAGAGAAAATTATTATTGTCAAAACCCACTGTCCCCTATTAGAAGTTTGAATGTCACCTCAAAAGAGCTCCTATTCTGACCCTTAAGCGGTGGCGTCTACAGGGCTGTTTGAAGCAGGTTTTGTCCCCCTCTCAAGCAGCAAATATTGATGGCTGGGAACATTTTTGTTTTATTATTGCCTCCACCCCTTCCCCACCCTACATTTCTGCACCTGCTGGATTAAACTTTCACATAAAATCAGTTTTGGCTGGATATAATTTAACTTTACCCTCTACGGTCTCTTTTATACATTGTAAACACATTCCTTTAAACCCTAGGCACAGCTTAATATTAACAAGTTCAGTGCCGAGAACGTTTGTCCACCAAAAGGAGATAAACCGCCGATTTTAAAGAGAGAAATGGGGCCTTATTCAAGTAGGTGCACGTGGAAGCAGCAACACAAAAACCAAACACAGACTGAAGCCCCGACACTGTAAAACCCTATATAGATGCTGACTTAAAGCCAGCGAGTGGCCCTTCTGCAAAGGGTGGTATATCCCTTCCTGAAATGAAGTGTGGACAGAAACACTGTGCAGGATTGGGCCTGGAGGACTGGCCCCGTGACAGATTGATCACCTCAGCGGGGTGCTGAGCAGGCTGCTGCCCTATTGATTTCTATAGCAATAGAGGGGGCTTAGCACCTCGGAGCATCAAATTTCCAAGCCTGGAAGAGACCTGGGCTCTGGAATGGATTAAAGTCACATGTGATGTATTTGGAAAAGCCTCAATTCAGTCTCAGTGCTCAGTAACAGCAAGCACCATTTATTCTGGTTACTACAATTCATTTGGACAGTGTTTACAATATCGTCCCCTTCCTCCATTATTAGACAAACAACTTTGATAGGTAGCCTTTTATTTTTTACAGCATTTCAGAGCAGAATAAACGCACGGCCCAAGTTATTTATGGAGTGAGCTTTCTGGTTGAGGTGCCTTTGCCAAGGAAGTGTGAATTCACATAGTGCACACGCTGTGCACGTTCAACTAGACTACAGTGACCCAGCAGTAAGCAAGGAAAGGGGGAAAGGAAAAACACATGCAAGACACTAACTTTGACATGTCATGTCATCGGGAAATCCTCCCCATAAACTTTAGGGAACTACGTGCCAACGAGTGTTTTACCGACTCAGAAGTGTGATCAGAACGGGTACACAGGGCTTTTCCTGTTCGGCAGGGCAGCAAGAGAAAAAAACTTCATGCTTCATCGCCCTGTTTGTGCATATTCCTTAGGGAATGCCCTGTCAGCTGTCTGGGACAGCGTGGCCAGCATTTGGTGACTAGGAGTACTGCAGATGGTTACAGAATGGCAGCCTCACTCGAAAGATTTTTTTCTAAAATTTTTAGGATGAAGATTTTTATTTTTAATTAAAGGAGGAATTCAGAGAAAAGGAGAGCAAACAAGCTGAACAGGTTTTATTTCACATGATTTTGACATCTGCTACTGCATAAAATCTTTCCTGCAGGCAGGCTACCAGAGACCTTCACTGAAAACCAACTGATTGACAAATTCTGTCTTCCTTTTATATCCAGCAGTTTTCTAGCTCTAGTGCAGGCTCTATCACTTTGTGTTTGTTTCATTTCTGATCCCTCTGATCCACGCAAAGCTGCGTGGACATCATCAAAGGAGCACTGTGTCATGGACTCAGAAGTTTATGGAACAGTTGAACAGTTGCAGTAAGTTGTAAGTTTAACAGTATGCATATTTATAAACATTAACCATGGACTTGCTATATTTTTCATTTCAATTAAAGCACATACAAAAATGACTGTACAAGCAGCTCTTGCTGCCTCATCCACTAATTAGGCTCACAGTTGCAAGCGATGGGACCACGCTACAGCAAAAAATCTACCCCAACACACCCCTAGCCCCCTACGTATACAAATAATGAATTAACTCAGCACATCAATAAATCAAAGAGGCTAAACAGCTTGTCAGAAAAGAAACAACAACAAAAAAGTCAAATAAATATCTTTGACTGCAAGCTCAGATGCGTTTGCTTTTCAGAATGAACCCAGTTCAAGTGTTTACTGCATGTTCAAGACAGAAAGTTGGTTTGAGGACAGAAAAGTGAAGAAAAACCTCAAAAGCTGCTCTGTGATAGAAACTGCAATATATTATTGTCTTGCTCCAAGAACAGGCTTCTCAATACGACTAAAAAGTTGAGAAAAAACTTGCTTTCTTCAGGCCTCCAAAAAGAACCTCCTAAATGCAGATGAACCAAAACCTGCACTCCACATTATTAAAGAGCAATCAGTCCTCCAATTTCTTGCAAAGTACTTTTGGAAACCATCCCTTCCATCTAGACAAGATCAAAAAACCATGTTGCTCGTCACTGTAATGTAAAGTTAAATAATAATTTCACATGTCATGTTACAGGAATGATCGATATAAATAAATCTGGGGCTGTTTGATAAGAAATATACAAACACGTCCCTTCTCTTTCAGAAAAATTCATATGAGCCAAAGCCAAGCCTCTAATATTTTTTATCAGATCATTCCTCATTTTGAATATTTTCCCACGACTTAGTGCATTTTTTAATAAAAAGATAAAGTCTTTTTATAGGATAGACTTTTCCTTGCACAGTTAATACTGGAGCAATCTCAGGTCTTCTTTCAAAATATTTGAAACCAGACTTGCTGCATTAACAAATATGAAATAGAGCAAGAGCAAAAATTAACTTGTGTCAACTCTCACTGTCTCTGCTCTTAAATTATACTAATTTATAGCACAGCAGCACCTAAGAGCCTTCCACATGACCTCTTGCACTATAGTGATCCCACAGAGCTACGTAGGAAGATGCTGTCTGGAAAACTCCAGACTCAGAAACTCTGGTTTTCCAGTGACCTGTGCAGCAAGATCCTGTGTCTCCAGCTCTGTGGGGAAGAGTTTGTGCCAGCTCAGAGAAGAAGAAAACTGGGGGGAATCACTGACTGTTTATCTGGATATTAAAACTGCCTGGAGCAGCAACACTCAAGGTTAAGAAACATTTTGGTTGCAGTGCCTGCAACTTCAGGCTATAATGCCATCCTCACCTGAGATGATTTATCAGGAAGAACTTTTTCACTATGAGGCAGTGAGGTACTTGCCCAGGTTGCCCAGAGAAGCTGTGGCTGCCCTATCCCTGGAGGTGTTCAATGCCAGGCTGGATGGGGCTTTGAGCAACCTGGTCTGGTGGGAGGTGTCTACGCCCATGGCAGGGGGTGGGACTTGATGATCTTTAAGGACCCTTCCAACCCAACCATTCTGTGATTGCATGATTCTATGATTAGAGTAAGGCTAACCTTCAGATTATCCTGCTGTAGCTTGATCTTCCCTCTGAAATTGTCTGCCAGAAGACAGACAAATTGGCACAGAGGACTCTTTCAAAACTTGCCACCTTTTGTGAATACAGACATTTTTCAAACTAATCCCTCAAAACTGAAACACAATAGCTTTCCTTAAGTATTTATCTTTGACTTTAACTCCTTGCAGCTGGGGTGGTTAACAGTGTGCTGTTCTCCACACAGAAGCTGGGCAAGACATGCAAAGGAGCATGCAGGAACTGATGAATGTATCTGCCCCAGGAGTCTAGTTTTACAGATTTCTCAACCAGCCGTGGCATTCCCATTCCTGTTTGAGAGTCTGAAGTCACAAAGACGAGGTGTGCTTTCTTAAAATAAACATCAGCCTCAACTCCAGAGAAGAGCCTTTGGTGTTATTCACCGCAGCTGCTGTTGGCTACATGAGTATTCCCTCCAGGGAGGGTAGTAACTCTCAGACAGACTGTTTCCTTGGCCAACTTCATACCAGACCTTCATACCAGCATAATGAGCTTTTTAGGGGGTGGGCTGTGTACAGCAGGAACTGTGACCAAAATAAGAGCCTGCACCAGGAATTGGCAAGTATCGTCTCCAGGGAGACAGTTACTGTCCTTGTGCAGAAGAAAACCTGAAAACTGTTTTGAGCTTCGTGCAGGCTTTCCTCCAGCGTGTCAGGAGCCAATAGGCTCAGAGAGGACACGGTTCAAAACCTGCCTTCCATGTCTTATTTCTTCACCTGAAGGTTTCATTCTTGTGACCTGGGCAGCTAAGTCTCCTCATCTGAGATGGAAGGGGAAGGACTTGTTTACAGAGGGAATTATTTCCTTTTTACTGAGATGAGCTGCTTCAGTGCTGACTTGTTTTATTACTTTTAAATTACAATCAAGCACACCATAATTTGGCCAAGCTTGACATCTGCTTTCACTAGCATTCAATATTTGCAAAAGCTCTTCAAGAAATGCAAGGGAACCGCTTTGGAAAAGCAAAGTGTTCACACCTTGGCATACATAATTAGAATGCTACAAGGTTTGAACTTCTTTTTGTTTGGTTTTTTTTTTAATATTTCTTTTAATATTTCACCATCATAGAGCTGTCCCACACGTCAGCCAAAATCTGCGGCCATCAAAAAAATATCTCTGGGAAAAAGACTGCAGTACACTACACCTTCCTTCCTAAAATGCAAAGCTGTTGTCTAAGTAAGTCTGGTTTTCTGTGTGTAGTTACCATTCTCCATTTTTTCTGAATGCATGAAGATGTTATTCTCCTAAAGGAAAGGAAAGCCTGGTATTCCCTTTCCTTACTCCTAGAAGAGAATAACAAAAAGAGGTTAACTATTAACCAAACTGTCACACCTCTGGCAAAACAAACAGCAGGATCCAGTAGGTAAATCCGCTGATTTACACGTGGCAGAGCATGGTTGTTCACCCCTTGCTGCACTGAGGATTCTGAAGGACTGTATTTTCCTTTCAGTTTATTTTTTTGTGTGTGTCAATATACATGCTGCTATGTGCTCACGGAAAAAATAATGCTGTAGCAACTTTGTCCCTTCTGAATGTACAGTCAGAAGCACGGTGCAAGAAATTCATGGAAATAACAGGATCCAATCCTTGGAGTATTTTCGAATCAATAGTCCCTTTATTTATATTGTAGCTGCATTCCAATTTATCACTTACAAATATCCTCTGTAATAAATAAGGGAAGGAAATGGAAATATTACAATGAAATTGTAATAATTCAATCCTGGCTTTGCACATAATAAAGTTGCAGAGGGAATCTGTGCTTTTTTGGTTGCCACTAAGCATCAGCAACAACTGATGGTCTTAAGTTAACAAGCTAATATTTCATCCATGGATACCACAGTGATAATGGCTAAATATGCCAGTCGAGGGAATGAGCACATGTGCAGCTATTTGCCTGACACAACTTCTGCTGTCATGGCCTATTAAAACCAGTTTACATGTGCATGTCGAATTTGATGAATATGTATGTGACCTCTTTCATAGCTATCACTCATTGGACTGTAGCCCTCATGGCAGAAAAAAAACAGCACCTCTCATTAAACACAGCTTGAGTTACAGGCATGTTATGTTAATATTCCTTCAGAACTTTAGGGGGTTTTCTTCTCCTTTTAATAAATCTTCAAAATAAAATAATTTAAAATTATAATTACACCCCCCCCCCATTTCTTTCCCATTTCTCTCCTCTTCCACTTGGTGAATTTGTTTTGAAATTACCCTTATATAGCAGAAAAGACAGTATATGAGTTTATAGATAACGCATTCAACTGACAGTAGCCAAATGCCACCAAAACCAAACCAAAACCCCACCGAAAACACAATACGTTTTTTAGGTAAAAACGGGACTGCTTGACTTGATCACACTTGACCCAAATCTAAACAGCACTAGGTATCAGAGTCTAAACATACGCAGGGACTGTTCCCTGTTACCTTGCAGTTATCCCCCTCTCTCTCTGCACCGAGATGGAATGAGAACTCAAAAGTACAAAATAGATTGCTATAGAAAGCGCTTTCACCCAATTTCTTATAGAAATTGTAAAGCCTCAAGAGGCAGAGGAAAGCATCCAAGATTTTGGTGTTTATGAGAATCCAAATGAACCTCTGAATCTTCTGAGGTTTCTTCATTGCTGTTTAAAAAGCATAAATTATAGAGTATAAGCAAGGATGCAGCCAGATTGTGCGGTCCATATATGGCAAATATTTACTCACATGAGCATTTCCACTCCATCTGTTCTGCAGATAGAGTAAATATTTCACAAACTGACACTTAATTTGGTAATACCAAACCAGAAAAGGCACATCGACACAGGCATGGGAACTTTGGAGCAGCCACAAAGAAACCCACAATCTCCTCCCAGTTACATGGGTTTGATACACCAGGAAGTAGGTTTGCAGCGCTGTATGACAAAACCAGGAATTAACACACTAATATTTTACAGGGAATGCTGCTGTACCCTAGACCATCACCAGCTCACTGGGCTGGGATAAACTGGTCACTGAATGGTCCATTTGAATGTGTCCTGCCTCAGCACCTGAACCAAGAGGCACAGGTATCCAGAGATGTCATTTCTCTCTCACTCGCAATGAGGAATCATTTCTTGTGACTTACTGAGTCCCTGACATCTTGATAATCTGGGATTCTTCATTTAGCCACTAAATGAATGGTCAAACTCTGTTTGCTCGACTGCTAAACCCCAAGCCTTGATGCTAAGCCCCAAGCCTTGACCTCAGCAGGGGAATACTGTAAGCACAGAGAGAAGAATTCAGCACTGAAATAATGCATTGTCATTACATACTTTCTGGACTGAACTACAGCATGAAAGAAAAACAGATTTTTTGGGGGAAAAAAAAAAAAAAAGAAACAGAAAAATGAAAAAAAAAGGGCACCTTGGTAATTTCAACAATTTTTTTGAATTTTCTGAAGTAAAGCTTCACAACCGTGGTCTAATTCCTACTATATGTCACTAATGCCAAAATACTTATTTTACCAATCTCAAAACCTTTTGATTAAGGTAAAAACTTTTCAACTTGATTGTCAGTTTAATTTAATTTAACTTTGATTTTATATTAATTTCCTTTGAATTGTATTAATAATAAATTGATTTATTTCACAAGATGTCAAGAAAAATGAAATTTTTCAATGTTTCCACATCAACTGCTCAGGGTTCTTTTGCAATTTGCACTCTGGAGTAAATTTCGAGACAAATTTCTTCTTCTTAAACCAGTCTGAAAACAAACTTTGAATTCTTAGAATTTCCATTATCTATGCATAAAACCATTTTCTGCAACTGAGAAGGTCCCAAAGAAAACAGATTTGAAAGGAAGGAAAAATAAAGAAAATTTACAAGAAAAATAAAACCAGGAAAAAATCCAAGTCACTTCAATGCTCATGTTAGATTAGATACTGAGACCTAATTTGGTCCATAAGGGACACTTATATCAGCTAAAATTCCTGCCCAAAAGCTTTGAATGACAGGAGCCTCATCACCCCCCTTAAATTTAGCAAAGGTGACAATGGAGAGAGCTGAAATTTCTCTTGAAGGCAATATTGTTGGTAGAGTTTCAAGATATGGACACAAAGTTGTTTATAATACTTGATTTTTTTTTTCCCTCCTGCGTTTTTCTGTGGCTCCACACCAGCTCTTTATTTTGGGATTGAGCCCAGCACCTTCCTTCCCTAGCCATGGATGGGGCAGTTCCCACTGCATCCTTTCTGTGACAGGCTTTTCTTATACGTTTCCCACTGGCACATCCGAATTGTCACTCCTGGCAATGTGTGCAGGTTTCTGCCTCCTCTATCTGACCTCAAAAAACATGATAAAAACTAAAACAAACAAAAAAAATTCATTGCTGTCAACCCCATGGTTTTCACTTTTCTTAAGGTTTTGGAATATTCCTATTGCCTTGAGTAGCTGAGAACTTCGAATAAGGTTTGTGGGAGCCATCCTTCTTAAGCCACTGGCCCTGAACCACACTCAGTTTCTGAAGGGAAGGTATGAATAATGCAAAAGCTGAACCAGGCAGTTGGTTGTGCTTTACCACTCCACCAAAACAGATTCTGCACCAGCGTCTCCACACAAAGACCTTAAAACCTTTGTCCATACACAATCCAAGAACACTTTTTTCACCTTGCACATCGCCTGTTGGAGTAGAGTGTGTCTGACATGAGATTACTTGCAAGCTCCAAGTCCAAGTGGTGAATGCAAAGCCAGGGATGCAGGTACGCTGTATGCAAAGTGAACTCCTAAATGCCATTTTTTGCAGGTGCTAAGCATGCAAAAATGACAGACAAATTCTTCTAGAAATACAAATGCCAGGAATATAAGTGACATTGTGTAACAGTTAATGGAAAAAAAAAAACCCACAACTTTGACTGATTCAAAGAAAGAACAGAAATAGATATGACATAATTTAGGGATTTGATAAGGAAAAATATTGCCAGGACACCAGAAATAGATGACAAACACAAAAAGTATCCAATCTGGCTCACCCCTGGAATTGACATACGCAGAGAGATTTCCACAGTCTGTTTCAAAGGTTAGAAAATGCCCATATCAAATTACAGGGCACTACACACTTTCCATATCAGCTCTTACTTAATTAAAGTAATACTGAAATAAAATGTTCCTGTCATATTCCCTTGTGGCCAAAGAGAAGTATAGAAGTACCTACTCCGAATCTCTGAAATCAGATACACATTTTCCTTCAAACACACTTTCTGTATACATATCAAGATAATTTAAATAAAACTAAATTTAATTGAATAAAAATCTTATAATTCTCATGTGGAATAAAACAAAGAGGAGTTTAAAAGATCCCCAGGGTAATCTTTTGATACCCACAGTTATAGCCAAACATGCAATCTCTGCAAATAACTCTTATTTACATATATATTAAACACGTATACCATTAGGAGATAAGTATGTATCGATAGAGCCATGAAGTTTAGTGGTTCCTTTGAACACATATTTCTAAAGTAAGTACCTTACTTACAATTTAATAGAAGTTCTGGCTAATTTAGAGATTATGAACTATATATATATTTCTAGGAGTTCCTGGAAGTTTAAGCCTTTGAAAAAAGAGAAAGTTGCTAGAGATGTATATCGGATAAAATTAATTTCAGCTTTTTAAGGGGTAGAAAAAATTTGGTGGTTCTGAGCAGAAATGCACTCACTCCTCCATTAGGAAAAAGCTAATAAAGAATAAACTTGAAATATCCAAATATTGTTATACCTTTTCCACTTCCCAAGGAAAAAAAAAAATCCAGAAAAATCTTTCTCCGGCCTCAGCCACACAATTTGATATGAAAAAAGAAAAATCATTCAACTGAATTTCATAAACTTGACCTTTACTCTGAAAATGATATTAAATTAACACAGAAAGGAGAAGCAAAATTAGAATTTTAGATTTAAAGATGGTCGCTGGACTAAGACTTGGACTTGACAAACACAATTAAATTCACTGAAAAAGGCAAAGTGTAATCTACTTGATAGAAGAAAGTACTTCTAAGAACAAAAAAATAGCCTAAATGGCCTCAAGTTGCACCAGGGGTGGTTTAGATCGGATATTATTAGGAAAAAAAATTTCACTGCAGGGGTTATCAAACATTGGAACAGGCTGCCCAGGGAAGTGGAGGTATTTAAAAGACGTGTAGATGTGGCACTGAGGGAAATGGTTTAGTGGTAACTTGCCAGTGTTGGGTTAACAGTTGAACTTGATGATCTTAGAGGTCTCTCCCAACCAAACCCAATTCTATTATTCTTCTAAAAAAGTCTTTGAACTTTACTTTGGTACTGCAGGTTTCAAAAGGCACTGCTTTCTGCATGGTTTACTGAGTGCTTTTGGAAATGCAGCCATTTGGACATTTGGAATTAACAAAAAACCTTTGCTCTTAACAAAAGTACTTGTTGGCATTACCAATTGCACTCTAAAAATCTCTGCACCATGCAGGGCATAGACACAGGTACCAAACCCCTGTTGGAGAGACCAGCAGTAGGTCTGGAGCAGTGGCATTAGTCACCATGTCCCTGGAGCTGGCCACACGGCCATGTCTCGACTCCCAGTAACCCATTTTCCATTAAAGTAAATTGCTACTTTCCACCTCAGGAAAGGATGGCCAACTTGCCACGTTGAAGAACTTGGCGTAACTGGCTCTGCCTTCTCCTTCATGCTAATTCAGAGCTGGTTCCCCAAACCGCACAAATAGTCTGTGGAATTGCTAGGCAACCCTCTGCACACGTTTTGCCAGTGCATATATTTGTGCTCTCCCTTTTTAATTTCATTTTCTTTTCACTGGGACAGGACTCGTCTCTCTTCTGCCCATGTTTCTTCCAGCACCACTTCAAATGGGATTCAGTTTAGGCAAAGAGGGGAGTCCGTGCTTGTGGCAGGACCACTGTGCATTAAGTGAGTTTATTTTGGTAGCACTGTGTTCTGTCTATAGTCACTGTCTCTTTTTATACATAATCAAAGCATGAAGATTTATTATAGGGAACACTAAAAATATGGCTTGAAAAGAGCAAAAATAAAACCACAAATTCGGCTTACAGCTGTGGCCTTAGGAATGTGACTGGATTCAGTCTGCAATGGGGAGTGGCACCATGGTCAGGTTTCAAACAGGACTTATCGGCTCAGGCTCTCGGAAGCAAGCTCTTGGGCTCCCAGCACAGCCCTTGTCAAAAAGAGGAGAGTCTCAGGATATTTCCCAGCAACGTGATACATGGGCCACTGTTATCTACACATCAGTCCCCAGCAGCAGGTCAGCAATTATCATCTCTGTGATGCCAGACTCAAGACTCAAGGTTCCATGTGTATTTCCTAAAAATCCAACATCTAAACAAAGAAACTGTAGACAACCCACACACACATACGCCAAAGTCACTAAGTTCCATTTCTGTTTCTTCATTTAAAATATATTTATGGTCCTGCACTCGTGGGAAAAACACTACATCTTGAAATCTTGATAGGCCCTAGCTGGATCACACATGAGAAGACAAACTGAGAAAAAAACAATGCTATGTGAATTTCTCTTGTAAGTTAACAAATGAACACCTTCAAAGCCCATCTCATGATATTTTGAACAAATGAAACTGGGCAGCATGACTGGGGCCCATCATCATTACACCTGGTATCACAGGCAATAAATCACCCTCTAATTCTGAAACCAGGGGTTCTCTTTTCTTTTTCTTTTTGGTATATAGCTGCAGACCTGATATTCAAAGGTCTGAAAAATGCCTTTCAAAACCAATTCCATCAAAGACAAGTAGCTGTCTGTCAACCACATGACTTTTACACAAGGATCCTGGAAACATAGTTCCCCAAACAGTCATCTAGTTCATGATGGGCTGACAGTGAGGGCATCCTCTGCATTCAAGCCTCAGCAATGACATAGAACCCAGCACTGCCATTGCTTTCCCTGTCCTGGCACACCTGAGCTCCTTGCCAATCCAAGTAAGTCACTTCGAGAACATCTTAGTCCAGCCTGGAAATTTCCATATGCTGATCTTAAGGAAGAGTCAAGCACACATGCTCTTCAGTGGTCAGCAAATGAGCTCTCCATCTATATTACACAGTGGAAATCACTGCAACTCTCTTGCCACCTCGCAGTTAATCAGCATAAGCTGCACAACTAATTAATTTATCCTCAACTTCTAGCACAGGAAGATCTAAATGAAGTTTGCTGTGATATTCAGCACGTAGTCAGTAAGGTGCACTAGGTGCTGGAGTGCTCCAGCTTGGATGGCTTTCCTAGAAGAGTCTCTCCTTATTAGTAAGCTTTAAACAGTGGCAATGAAAAACCAAAACCAGAAAGGAGTTGACACCCCTAAACACACTTCTTGTACGATCACCCGACCCTCTAGAAAGAGGCACAGGTTCTTACTGACTGCAATTTAGACATTTGTGGATCTTGAATAAAAGAAAATGGAAGTTACGAAATTTCTAAATTTATGAAGAATAACAGAAAGCAACTTCCAGAATTTAGGGTTGTTTTTTCTCTGTATATTGTAGTAATCCATTGATATAATGCATGCTTATAAAGCCAGTATAGCAGAAGATGACATGAGCAAAGCAGGGATGTAACAATCTTGGTCAGTGTTACACAATACATAAGGTTTTATCTCCTGATCCTTTGTCTGGTGCTCTGCAACTGTGCCAAACCATTACACCCTGAAAAGAATTCCATTAAGACAGAAGTTGAACCCAAAGGGAAGCAAGGTTTAGAGGGCTTTGGAGCTTTTATTTGCAAATGTGATAGCCTTATGTTTCAGTGCATTTGTTCCCTTTGATAGAATATACTCAAAGACATAGTTTTCAGATACATATAACACACATTTCCATTTTTTAATAATGATTTAATAACTTCCAGAAAATGTTGTTCTGTCTTTTTATGGATTCTTCCCAAAGAAGTTAGTAAAATATTCATGAATTTGGCACAGGGTATTCCAAATATCTATGTATTCTGCTTGATATTTGTAATACCAACACCATCTTTCCTATCTTTAAACTCTGGAGGGAGACATAGGCTCCACAAAAACACAGGAGAAAATCTTGACTGGTTTGGATTATAGGTTTCAGCCCAAATTTGCCTCTTTGATTCGTCATGGCCAGCAAAAATATACACAAGTCATTAAATACACTGGCGTTCCCCGGCTAGATAGCACCACTTTCTGCAGGAGTTATTTAAACTTGCACCAAAGTTATTTGAAGGGTGTTTACTTCTGGCCTCTCTCCATCTGGCTCAGAGGGGTTTTTAGGTGCAAAGAGGGTGGGAAGCAGTGCCTGTTTCCTGTGGGCACATGTGCAGGGAGAGATGCAACGTAGGTTCCACGTTATGAGGGCAGCTGCATCCACTGCTTCACTCACTGACCTTCCCCCAGGATGGCTGGGCTGTTCAGCATAACAGCACGCAAAAAAAAACCCAAAACTGTATTTTCCCTCTCCCCAACACCAGGCACACTGCAGCAGTGGCTCCAGTGCAGTCCCACACCTTCCAATGCCTAGGACTGACATGGGCTAAATAAGAAATTGCAAGGATCTCTCTCACCTTGTGGAAAGATCCCAGAAAAACTTGAGGGTGTAAGAAATCTTTCTTTTAAAATATGGAGGCCTGGGCTTTGTACACAGTGATAATGTATTAATGCCTACTTGTTATGTAAGGAACTAACATCCATGGAAGACTCAATATATCTCCATGTAACTGTATTGCCATTTTCAGAGAGAATGAAGGAGGGTTCAAGCAATGTCTTGAGTACCCAGCCCAAAGCAGGCACAGTAAATACATCACCAGTTTTATGCTCAAGACTGAAGTTGCCTTCGCTACAGGACTAACAATGGGAACGGCCTTCTCAGGTAGGTTTTTTGTTAATATTAAAAAGGACAGTATTACGCTAAAGAACAAGCTGATACTTACAATGAATTTCTGCTGAACTCCATCACCGCTGGGATGAAGAATCTGATAATATTACCATAAGGCAGGTCTGGAGATAGTCTAGTCCACACACCTACTCCAAACAGGTCCAGTTATGGCAGGTTGCTCAAGACCACTTACAGTCAGGTTATGAAAAGTTCCAAGGATGGAGATGCTATCACCTTAGGGATAAAAAAAAAGGGGGTGTGTGAGGGGCGGTGGTGGGGTGGCAGGGGGTGGGAAGCAGCTTTTCCTAGCATTTAAACACAGTTTTCTATGTTTTCTCAGCCTCAATTTGTACCAGAAATGATCCACACCTCTCAGTCACTGTGGTGATCCTGGACTCTCTCCAGTAGAGTCATGTCTTCCTCACATAGAGGAGCCCCAAATTAGTCCACTGTTTTGAAAAGATACTGAGTTGATGCCCTATAGCCCCTAAAGCTTTTGAGCTTCATGGCATACATGTCCGTTAAACATTGTTTTAGGGCAGAATAAACAGAACAGAAGATGGATCTGGAGAAGCAGAAATTCACTGGCAATTGCTAAAATATCTCCTTGTTCTTCCAACCCACTCCTGAAACATGACTATTTTTGGCCAGTTTTATTGACTGAAATAACTGTTCGCTCTTGATTTATTTATTCT
>VZTM01037997.1:20459-41113 GCA_013400555.1 Jacana jacana
AATAAGGGTGGACTTCCTTCCTTCCTTTAGCTCTCCAAGTATGTTGTCCTGTAGGTTGTTATTGCTATGGATATTGTGGGGTTTTAATTTAAATGTTCATTTCCACCACCAAATATTGGTGCAGTGGCTTTTCCCTCACTGAGCTGCTGCAGAACCATAGTTCAGTCATCACAAAACCAAGTTTGAAAGGAAAAATGAATCTTGGTTTTATTATTGAATAAATCTTGGCTATTTTCGCAGTGTTGTTTGGAATGAATTTTTATCTTTAATGGTTAAGTTTTTAGAGTATATTTACCTTTTTTTTTTTCCATTCAGTATTATTCAAACTGCAAACACTTCTGACAAAACTTAAGAGGTGAGCTTGTGGAGCTGACGTGCTTTCTCTATCCAAAGACACCAGCTTTCTCTATCCATGATATATGCTATGAAGAATTATAAACTCTCCACTGTAACCTCAAAATGTTCTGCGCTTAAGTACCTTGCCTGATGAAATCTTGGCCAAAATTTTAATTAAAAAAAAAAATAATTAATACTATCAATGGAGCTTTTCTCCCACAAGAGAAATAAAGAAAAACCCAGATTACTGTGTTCTTCTGCCTCCCCTCCCTATTTCTTAAATCTAGTTTGAGTATTTTTGCAACAGATTTGCAGGTGATTTTCCAGTCTAATAATGAAAGGTTCTATTTCCAGAGTTTGTTTCATGCAATGGAAAAAAAAGGATTTGATACAAAGTGTGTTTGAAGTATTCTGCAGTCAGAAGAGTTCACTCCATTTTATTTCGGTATCTTTGAAGGATTATATTGCAGTTCTAGGTTCTGACAATGAATGAGTTCTTGCAGTTCTAGGTTGCTCACAAACAAAATAAACTGCATGGCCTTTTCCCTCCTCAGATGACCAGTTTTCTGTGGAACACATGCCTGCTGCTCGAATGCCCTTTCTCTACCCACGATGTTCAATTCCAGTTTCCTACAAGGTATCCTTTGACTTTCCCCCCAGCCTTTTCCAGTTTCTTCACTGTGGCCTCAGAGTTATTAATACCAAACACCCACATCATTTGGACTAGAAAGTTCTAGCATTAAAAGCCAAAGACAAAGAGTAATGCCTTGTTTTTGGTAAAACAGCACAGTATCGTGTTGTCCAGCCATTCCTTGTAGAATTTTTTCCATTTTCCCCACCAAGGAATGGGACAACTGGAGGGGCTTGTCATGACTATGCTCAGTTGTCTGGAGTCGCTGTCAGAAGCCCCATCTGAGCACAATTTAGTTTTTCATACCACTATATCGAAAGGGGCAAATTCATACCCTCCTCCACCTGATCCCAGCCTAGGTCCTTTCAGCTATATAATTCTCCCAGACCAACAAACAGATCTTTGCACACCTATTCAAGGACCAAATACCTGCTCATAGGATTCTCAGAAACAATAAATATACAATTCATTTTGTCTACTTGGTGATCTCTCTGCACATTTAGACCTGAGAAAATGCCAGCTCATATGGTCAGAAATGAAACTGAATTGACGGAAATTATTCTGTCCTGGTAAGTGGTTACTGAGAAGTCACTGTGAGTAATCATTTGTGGGAGACTTTGCTGGAAAAATCTGATAGTTGATGTGATCTGTTCCTAAATAAACATATGAAATGCAAGAAGGTACAGAGGAAAGCAATGCAACTGCATCCTTGATTATGGTGGAGGACCTATACTACAGATACACTTGGTGGTTATTATACTTTGGAAGGATGTTGAAAAATTGGAGAGAATTCAGAGTCACATGAATTAATAAAAAAATGGAAAATATGCCTTGAAGTGAGAGACTCCTGGTGCTCAATCTATTAGCTTAATGAAGAAAAGGTTAAAGGATAATTTATTAGTCTATAAGTGTCTATTATCAAAGGGAATGAAAATTGATAATTGATGACTCTTCAATCTAGCTGACAAAGGCTTAACAAGATTCAATGGCTTGAAGTTCAAATTAGACAAATTAAGGTCCAGAATATGGGGCGCTTCTTATTTTTTTTCCTTACAGGAAAGTCAGCTGATTAAAGGTTGCAATAGATGCTCCATCACCAGAAACGTTTACATCAAAGTCATGTCAACAAAGTTATAAAAGGTGTCTGATAGTAAGTCACAACTGTTGGACTTCAAGAAAGCTTTCAGGGAAGTTGTTTGAGTGATGTTACACAGGCCATTAGCTTGCAAAGGTCTCTTCTATTTGTAAAATCCTAGCAATTCTTCTACCGCATCAGAGTTGCATAGACCACATTTTTTTTCTTCTCTGAACACATAATCCTGTAACAGACTGCAATAAATGTTTCAAGATCTCTTTCACCACCAGCCAAAAGCATAGTGGAGGAACTAAGGCGAGGATGAGCTTTATTTCCCGAAACGGCAACACACAGGAGTGAAAGAGTGTGATACAAATCACTGGAGTCACTAAACATTTTTACTGAATAGTTACAAAGCAGAATAAATTAGATGGCAAAGTTTAGGTTTGTCTTTAGAATAAGCAGCTGGTAAAACCCTTCTGACACTAGATTACCGTCTCTGCTTTGGCTTAAGAATCAAGTAGTCATTACATTTCCCTACAGCCTACCTGTCCAAGGAAAACACATTCTCTGTGCACTACTGTCTTCAACAATGGGATCAAGTATTACTGGCAGACAGTACCACTTAAAATGTTAGCTGCATCAACCTCTTTGATGAATGAAAGAGTGATCAGTCTGCAGTGCCTCTAAACCCAACCGCCCTTATGCTCCTTGATAGGGAAAAAAAATACCTAGAAGGCAATATACCTCATCTAGATAGAAAATGTACATGAGAAATGGTTACAACAAGATTATTTACATTCTTTAGTCATTACGGATAAAGAGGATGCTTACTGACCCATCTTTCTAAACAACAAATTGAAAATCCTCTGTGATAAAATCGCTCTGCATTGTGATTTCCTATTCTGCCAGTTACTCCAGAAAAATGGCGTTCACTTAGCATATCTATCTACTCAGTGACTGATTTGTGGTCTTTGCAATTTAGATACTCAGCCTCTCTTTCAACTCCACACGGCTATTACATTTGCTACAAATTGTGTTAAGGGAGCATGTGCCCGGGGAGAGCGGAACTGCAGCCTGGAAAGCCGGGAAACCCAGGGAGATGGTGCTTCTCTACCCAAACATTTCAAACCAAGGCTGGTTGAGTTAAACTTGGAAATGCTCTACCTGGCATTTGGTGCTGTTGGGTTTCGCTGCTGCTGCTTTAAGAGGATTGGGAGTCAAGGTGGCTTCATTTACTCAGTATTTCAGGGCTGGAGGAGAGGTGGAGAGGTTTACTCCGTGGACCTGGGCTGGGAATCATAGAGTATACACGTCCTAAGATCAATATTGCTTTTCTGATGTACCACATCAAGAAAGGAAATGACATTTTTTGGAGAGTCTGTTACAGGAAAAACAACATAAACCACCCCTATTTTGTACAGAAGGGTAAGCACAGGGAGGATTCAGGGATCTGCACAGAGATAACTTACGAATTTCACTGAGCACAAGATTGAGCTTTTCTTACACTCTTTAACCCAAATGCCGCAGAAAACCCATCCTATACAGCGTACTATATTCTGCCTGAAAATTCCTACCCCTTGTTTCCCCTGTTACAGCGCAAACGTGCCGCTTGTTTCTCAGAGTAAACACCTTAGAAAACAAAGCCATGAATCAGATCTGTACATCTAATCTAGGCAGTACAGCTCTGACCAATACTTATGTTATTATGTCATCCTATCCAGCAACAACCTAATTGCAGATAATGTGAAGCAGATCAACTTCTGTAATCTTCTCTAATGAAAAAGAAAAAAAAAAAAAAAAAGAAAAGGAAGAGGATACTACACTCTGAATTTATCCTGAAGAATTTAGGAAGCTATAACATAGAAGAATAGAATCAGCCCATACGCTGCCAACATTTATACAGACTCAGAGGTCACTTAGGATATGTGATGGTTAAAGCACATGTGCTACCAAATATCAGCTGACCAACCTATGGGAATGAATACTGTGAAAAATATCAATGTGAAGGAGGGGGGAAGAACAGGGTCATTAGTGCAAGATGCTTGAAACATCAAGATGCAATGAGCAGGACAGAGCTGCTGATGAGAACACTCAGGGGATGCAGTATGGAGATCTCCGGACTGAGCAAAGTGTCGTGGTCAGGGAAGGGTAATAAAAAGACTGGAACACACACCATCTGGTATAACAGAAGGGAGGATGGGAAACATCAACGGGGAGTTATATTTGCTAGGAAAAGCCAGACGGTGAAAGCATTGATTAAGATTATTTTGTTGATTAGGTGGTAGTCTTTGATTTATGTGCTGGTGAAGGAAGAACACTTATTATGCAAAGGCTGTGCTGCCCAGGCGCTGAAGTGGGATTGGACCCAGAGGGGGTTTTAGTGGTTCCCCCATGGAGCTGAAAGGAAGGGTCACGCAGAAGCAGGGCTCACTTGTGGATTCAGGAGGTCGCATGTTCCAGTGTGAAGAGAAGGACCTGTGAGAATTCACAACAGTAACATGATTCACCTCTTCCAAAAGCAAGGAAGTAGCACATAGAGGGAGACCAAGGCACTAGGGGGAAGAGAGCTGCAACAAGAGAAATCATTTGGAAAATAACTGAGCAAAATATGTTCATATTTATTTATCTCCATATATATACTTATAAATATATATAGCACAGGAAGGACATGGATCTGCTGGAATGGGTCCAGAGGAGGGCACAAAGATGGTCAGAGGGCTAGAGCTCCTCTGCTGTGAAGACAGGCTGAGAGAGTTGCGGGGGGTTCAGCCTGGAGAAGGGAAGGGTCCAGGGAGACCTTAGAGCCCCTTCCAGTCCCTAAAGGGGCTTGAGAAAAGATAGGGAGGGACTCTTGATCAGGGAGGGAAGTGATAGGACAAGGGCTAATGGTTTTAAACTGAAAGAGGGGAGACTGAGACTAGATATTAGGAAGAAATTCTTTCCTGTGAGGATGGTCAGACACTGGAACAGGTTGCCCACAGAGGCTGTGTCTGCCCCATCCCTGGACATGTTCAAGGCCAGGCTGGATGGGGCTTTGAGCAACTTGGCTTGGTGGGAGGTGTCCCTGCCCAGGGCAGGGTTTGGAAGGGGATGATATTTAAGGTGCCTTCCAACCCAAACCATCGTATGACTCTGTGATTCTCTCTGTATGTATTTATATCCATCCAGGGACAAATCATCAAACGATGTAAAGCTGTTGAGCTACACTGACACCAAAGTCACAAACTTCCTCTGCTCAAGAATTGGGCTGCTCCTGGGACAGAAAGAGTGAGAAATGGAAGAGGGAATATAGGACCAATGACTCAGATTAGAGTCACTCTCAGCTTCAAAAGTCCTCAATGACAAAGCACAGCAGAGACAGTGCAAAGGGTATGCAATAGTAGAGCTCATTGGATAAATTTAGTACCCAGCTCACTGAAAGGTGGCACCCCGTGTGGATAGGAAGCCAAGAAAAAACCCAAGGATTTAAGGGAGAGGGCTTGCTCAGCACAGTATTATTGGTATCAATTGATCAGCGGGTAAAACAGGAACAATATGACATCAGCAGCAATGCACAGCCAGTGAATCAGCAGAGGGAAAAGGGCAGTGGGTGAGCAGTACCAGAGAAAAACACGCAGGTTGCTTAGAATAAGTCGGTGAGAGTGTTTTTGTAACAACGACTGGGGAGGGGTGTGCAGTACGGCAGGATTTGCAAAGCCCCGGTGGCACTGCACTGCTCATTGCCCTCACCATGAAACTGCAGAAAAAAGCAATTCCTGGAACATCTGAATGCCAGCAAACCCTGGAGAAAAAAGCAAACAAGCATTTACTTGCTGTTTAAATAAAAAGAAAACAAACCAAAACACTTTCCATGCTAAGCTCGGAGGGGTTTTCCCCCCCTCAAGACACAGGTCGTGTTTTATACTACAACAGAAGCACTGTTTAAGGAAAATCCTGTTTTCCTGCAGGTGAAGTGTCACAGAGTGAAAAACGGTAGATTCCTGCAGATTTATCCACCAGTAAACACACACACACATTCCTTCATAGCTTGCAAATCTCATCAGCAAATGTTGACCAACCTCCAGTTATTCTGGATTAGCTGGATACAGGTTAAATCCAACACAGGTAGCTTAAACAGAGTGCAAGAGGGAGACAGATCAACTAACGCAGCAGCATGGACAGGTATAAATTCACTTCCCATTCCCTTTGAACTGTCTGAATGGGAGCAGCCCTAAATATTACACGTATTACATTTCACTATTCAATAAAGTTGTGCTGAATAGAATTATCACCTTGAAATTACAGGGTAAAACTCCCTATACAAAAACAGATTAAAGACAAATTAGACTGTGGGCCAGGTCACTATGATTGTTAATTAGTGATAATGGAAATACAATTAGCATAATGAGTTCCAATTACTGTATATGGAGAAATATGAGCATACTGCTTTCATAAATCTTGGTTCCAGGAAAAATAAAATGCATCTGGTTTAACAAAGCATGCCCTTCTCCTTTGCAAAAAGCTTCCCGGTAAATATCTTTTTATGAAGCTAAACCTTTCTTTTGATGGGTTGTGATTTGGAAAAAAAAAAAAGAAAGCGACAGAATGGATTTAGCCTGTCTGATAGCTGAACAGTTTTGTATTAGCTTGGCTTCTGTTTTAAGCTTCCTAGAAAATCTTACCATCTGTTTCTTCAATCCTGGGTTAAACAACAAAAGACAAACTCATGGACCATTACATCAAATTGTCTTTGATATATCTAGGGTTTCCCCCCGCCATCTCTTTTTCTCCTTCTGATAAACTGTGAAATTGGAAAGCCAATTATAATCAGATATTTACACAATTCGGAATGGCTTTTCAAAACCTCATGCAAAAACAAGTTGATGAAAGACAACAGTTTACAACTAGCAACAACAGCATATCTGGTGGTTACTTCATGAATAATTCTTTTATTTACTTCCACAGCAGTTTGACACCTCTGCTAGAGGGGGCACCATCAGGATCACAGAATCATAGAACCATAGACCCATTAGAGTAGGAAGGGACCTTAAAGATAATCAAGTTCCAAATCCCCTGCCATGGTCAGGGACACCTCCCTCTAGACCACGTTGCTCAAAGCCCCATCCAGCCTGGCCCTGAACACTGCCAGGGATGGAGCATCCACAACTTCCCCGGGCAACCTGTTCCAGTGCCTCACCACCCTCACAGGAAAGAATTTCCTTCTGGTATCTAATCTAAAGCTCCCCTCTTCCAATTTCAAACCATTACCCCTTGTCCTGTCACTACACTCCCTGACAAAGAGTCCCTCTCCAGCTCTCCTGTAGGCTCCCTTCAGATACTGGGAGGCTGCTCTAAGGTCTCCCCAGAGCCTTCTCTTCTCCAGGCTGAACAACCCCAGTTCTCTCAGCCTGTCTTCATAGCAGAGGTGCTCCATCCCTCTGATCATCTTTGTGGTTCTCTGCTGGACTCATTCCTACAGTTCCATGTCCTTTCTATGTCCCAGAGCTGGACACAGTACTTCAGGTGGGGTCTCACAACCGCAGATTAGACGGGTAGAATCACCTCCCGTGACCTGCTGGTCACACTTCATTTGATACAGACCAGGATGCGGTTGGCTTTCTGGGCTGCCAGTGTGCACTGCTGGCTTATGTTGAGCTTCTCATCCACCATCACTCCCAAGTCCTTCTCCTCAGGGCTGCTCTCCAGCCATTCTCTGCCCAACCTGTATTTGTTCCAGGGATTGCCACATCCCAGGCGCAGGACCCTGCACTTGGCTTGGTTGAACTTCATGCAATTTGCATGAGACTACCTCTCAAACCTGTCCAGGTCCCTCTGGATGGCATTCCTTTCCTCCAGCATGTCGACCATGACACCGAGCTTGGTGCTGTCAAAAAACTTGCTGAGGGTGCACTCTATCCCACTGTCCATGTCTCCGACAAAGATGTTAAATACCACTGGTCCCAGTACCAACTCCTGAGGAACACCACTTGTCACTGGCTGCCACTTGTACATTGAGCCGTTGACCACAACCCTTTCAGTGCTGCCATCCCGCCAGTTCCTTATCCACTGAGTGGATTCAGTCCATCCACTGAATCCAAGACTTTCCAGTTTTGAGACCAGGATGTTGTGTGGGACAGTGTCAAATACTTTACATAAGTCAAGGTAGATGAAGTCCGTTGCTCTGCCCTTGTCCACCACGTGAGTGGCAGTATCATAAAAGGCCACCAAATTTGTCAGGCATGATTTGCCCTTGTTGAAGCCTTGCTGGCTGTCTGCAATCACTTCCTTGTTTTCCATTTTCCTTAGCAGAGATTCCAGGAGGATCTGCTCCATGATCTTATCAGGCACAGCTTTTTCGAATATCCAGGTTATGTTCCTCTTTTTCTAGTCAGCGGGAATGTTGCCAGATTGCCATGATTTCTTAAATATGATAGAAAGTGGCTTACCAACTTCGTCCGCCAGCTCTCAGGACCTGTGAATGGATTTCATCAGGTCCCATGGACTTATGCACCTTCAGGTTCCTTAAGTGGTCTTGAACTCGATCTTCTCCTCCTTTGGGCAGTTCTTCATTCTTATAGCCCTTGTTTTTGCCTTCTGTGATTTAGGCAGTGTGGTTAGAGCCATTGCCGATAAAGACTGAGGCAAAAAGTTGTTAAGTAGCTCAGCCTTATCCATATCCTGAGTGGCCAGGCCTCCCATCTCCTTCCGGAGAGGGCCCACAACTTCCCTAGTCTTGCCTTTATCCCTGACATATCTACTATAAATTTTTCTTACTGTCGTTGATGTCCCTGGCTAGATTTTGTTCTGTCTGGGCTTTCACTTGCCTGATCTGGTTCCCAGCCACTCAGACAGTTTCTCTATATTCTGCTCAGTCTACCCATCCTTGCTTCCACCCTCTATAGGCTTTCTTTTTGGTTTTGAGCTTGTCCAGCAGTTCCTTGTTCATCCACACAGGCCTTCTGGCTATTTTGCCTAACTTCTTTTTTGGGATGCACCTCTCCTGAGCTTGGAGGAGGTGATCCTTGAATACTGACCAGCTTTCTTGGGCCCCTCTCCCCTCTAGTTCTTTTTCTCACGCTACCCTGCCAATCAGGTCTCTCAGGAGTCCAAAGTCTGCTCTTCTAAAGTCCTGAAGTCCCGGGTAGTGAGCTTGCTGCACACCTTCCTTGCTGCCCTAAGAATCTTGAATTTTACCATTTCATGATCACTGCAGCTGAGGCTACCCTTGAGCTTGACATTCCCCACCGGCCCCTCCTTGTTGGTAAGGACAAGGTCCAGCACGGCTCCTTTCCTCGTTGGCTCCTCAATCATTTGAAGAAGAAAGTTATGATTAACACATTCCAAGAACTTCCTGGATTTCTTGTGTCCTGTTGTGTTGTCCTTCCAACAGATATCAGAGTGGTTGAAGTCACCCATGAGGATCAGGGTGTGTGAGCATGATGCTGCTGCTATCTGTCTAGGGCCTCATCCTCCCTGTCGCTCTGATCTGGTGGTCTGTAGCAGACCCCTACTGTAACATCACCTGCCCCTGTGCTCCCTTTAATCCTGACCCATAAACTCTCTGTCAGGTCTTTATCTGTCCCCAGGTGGATCTCCACACAATCCAGCTGGTCACTGACATAGAGGGCAACACCCTCTCCCCGTCTGTCTAGCCTGTCCTTCCAGAAGAGTCTGTAAGCCTCCATTCCAACACTCCAGTCATAAAAGCCATCCCACCACATCCCTGTGATGCCAATAAGATCATAGCCCTGGAGGCATGCTCATGTCTCTAACATCCATTAAAGGCTAATGAAACATGCATTTTGGAAGAAGAGGTTGTAAGTAAGGACCTGCCCAGACACTTACTTGGGCTACTTCAGCTCTGCAGAGGATGAGGACCTGTCCTGGTGATAACATCTCTACCTGATGAGAATCCATTTGTTGCACAGAATATGCTCTGCACCGATAGCACTAAGACAGATTCAACTTTTCTGATTTTAGCCCTCTAAAAATAACCCCTAAACACTTCAGAATGCCATGTAGCCTGGCCCTGAACTTCCCAAAGATGCTGATGGCTCATATGAATGTCATCACCATAGCATTTCTGTGCTTTCAGGGTGCTATTTTAAAGACCTAGAAAAGTACACGGAGCAAGTGAGTTAAAAGAACAGGCTGACAGCCAAGGGAAGAGACCTGTGGAAGAAATAATGAGTGAAAACATCACTAAAGATTGTATCTTGACACATATGCACAAGAACGCTGAATTCAGTGCGTACAGGCAATCATGATTCTCGCATTACCTCACCTTGCGACCTTAGCAAAGGCCTTTAAGGGTTGTTGCGTGCTTGGTTATATTCATCTGTGAAATGAAGATATCTCAAACAAGATCATTCCGATAGGCACAGTATCTTAAGCACAATGAGAGGCATTCTCAGTGATAACAAAGCTTACAAGATAAGTGGATGAGTCAGATCAAGGAAGAAAGAGAGAGGGAGACAGAGGCACCCAGGCAAAAAATTCCCTTTCTTCTGAGCAAACAGAGGTGCTGGATGGTACGTTACCTGACCCTGAGCCTTGCCCACCGACACGCAACGCAACTAAAGCAATAATAAAAGGCTTTACTGGGAGTATCTAAACCAAATTTTGCTGCTCAGGGGAAGATGCTGTTGTGCACTTTTTCCTGATAGCAGTAACCCTTTGGCGGAAGGGAAGGTTCAGGGGACAACTGACCCTGTGCCAGGTGGAGCTGTCAGGTGGGCGGCCACCAGCAGAGCCCACTCATGCCCATGTAAACCTACTGCATCTCCATGTGATTTTGAATTTATGGCATCATCCCTCAGAGCACAGGCGAGTATTTCCACAAATGAATGATCTCAATCAGAAAACCAGTCCTGTGGCAAGGGATACATATGGCCATCACTCCCAAGAACAGCTGTCAAGCACTAGCCCTGCCCACTTCCCACTGTGTAACGTCCGTGGTTGCTCAGTCAAGCGAATGACCTTATAAGCCCACACAGGTCCAATCTAAACCGAAAATCATTAGAAAAAAAACTTGTTTTCCTTAAGACTTTGCAGGCTAACAGGGAGAAATAATACACTTGGATGGCAAGTGAGTCTAAACTGCTTTTGTTACAGTTCTTCTGAGTATAAAATCTCTCTACTTGGAAATAAAAAAGCTCATTGGAAAGATGAGTGCTAGACCCCCACCCTCTCTATCCAAAGCATGCTGTTCAATTTAGCATGTGCTTCACTGAATAAATAACACTCCCAGCCATGATGCTCTCCCTCCAATATGCTTAAGTATTGATAGATTGCATCGCTCTATACTAAGTCTGTCTGGAACTTGTGACATTTGCCCAGTGATTTGGTAAATGAACTTGGACTATTTGACCCATGCAGCCGAGATTACGCCTTATTTAGACTGAATGGACAAGATCCTTTGTTGTACCCAAAAAACCTGACAGATATGGCTAACCTTTTCAGCAGGCTCCTCTGGGTATTTAGCTATGAGGGAAGCGACACTCCATGATGATTGCTGAATCTCAAATCTCTTCCGCATACACACGTATAACTATGCACTCTGCAGGGATCAGTGACACAGGCAAGTTGGCAACTGAAGGACCTTCTCCCAGCCGGCTTCCTGATTTATGTAGACCTGCCACAGAGTGACTGATACAAGTAAAATAAATCTGTTTAGGACTTAAAAGACGTGAAACTTCACAGACACTCAGAGTAAGTCAGATTCAGCTATTTCATGTTTTATCTTCTCCCATGCACTGTCTCTGCAATGAGATTAGCTGACGTGGTCAGGGGGCAGCAGGAGGGAGAAGTGGACACAGGATTTGGACGTAGTCTCCTAGGAGGGGGTCTCCTACCCCTAACCTCCAATTCTCTGCTCCAGCCATATATTATTCACTATGCTTTGATCTTGGCTGACATTTTTAATTTAGTAACACTCTCCAAGACAATCTCAAGGCTGTAAAATTACATTACTCAATGCAAGAAATACCTCTTATCAACTGTCCTGCTTTGGGCTTTTGAGACACATTTCTGCACCTCAACAGGGCAATTGTGATGTTATTTCTCAAATTTAAAAGGGAGCCAAGCCATTGATTACTTGCCCCATCTTGCCAACTACTTGAATGCAAAGAGTTTGATGGAAAAATATTTAAAATATACTCACTAAAGACTTGAGGGATCTCCTACACTGACAGAGGGTGCCCAGTCAGCATCAGTGAGACAGCTGCAGAAAAATTCTAGATCAAGGACTTTCATAATTTTCCAGTAACCCTAATTTTTTTCTCTCTCCCACAGATATATACACATCACTTTCCCATCTGACCCATACAAAAAAATCAGAAACAATCCATATTCTGTGTCTCAGAGCACAAAAAGACAGTTTTTGCTTTCTTCCATTGAGAAGTTTGTGAAGTCTTTTCTAGTAAAGATTACAGTTAAGGGCTCTGAATTAGCAATCTCTCTTGCATCCTTAATTATTCTGCTAGCAAGTTAATGTCTCTTTGATTTTTGAGCAGCAGTATTGAACCCTCCCAGGCTCTGCTACACACAAGGGCTGGTGGAGGCAGGCAGGTAGAAGAGTAGCATGACAGCATTGCAACTCGCAGCTAGTGAGTGTCAAGGTTTCTAGTGTGTCATTAACTTGGGTATAGTAATTATCAGCGATATATTCCATTGGTAACAAACCCATCTGGGCCATAAATGGTCCATAATATGCTTGAAGTAGCACTGCATTCAGAAGCCTGCTTCCTGGGTTTAGTACCCTCAATGTTATCTCAACGTTAATACTGCCTACTGATTTGGGGGGAATTTTTATTCAACAGATCTTGTTGGTACCATGAATGATTCAAACGCTATAGATATTAGCTACCATTCCAAATAAGCTGGTTGCTGTATTAAAATATCACAAGTGAAGTCCAAGTGGCTTTATACATCCTGTAGTTACACAAGAGATGATAGCAAAGTAAAAGGTATTCTCATATTTTACTGGTTTAACTTTGTCCTTATTCTCCATGAATTAGAAATCCACTGAATGGAATAGTATCTCCCAAAATGAAACAGGGAGTATGATTTATTCATCTTCCTGTTCTTTCAAATGCTTTTTCTTGTAAAACCCTCAAAAACTCTTCAAATAGGCATGGTCAACCTTTTCTCTTTGAGACTGGTATAACACTGTACCTCTGCAGCATCTATCTCTCTATGTATACTCCCATATACCCTGCTGTGAAATTCCTTTATGAATTATCTGCCTGCAAAAAACACCATAAAGAAGACATTCTTGAGGGTTGGTGGCCTTGAATGTAGCCCCACAAAACTGCCCACAGGTGTTAGAGGGTGCCAGGATGAACAAATTCACAAACGTAAAGTAATCTGAAGCCCTAGCTACAAAATAAAGATTCCATTTCTCCTCCATCTCTGCCCTTTTCTTCAATCTTTGTTCTCCCTCTTCTTTCCTCAGAAGGGAACAGAAAGGGGAAAATCAGCTGCAGCAGCAAGAGTATCAACATATCCACTTTCTCCCCAGAGGAAGCTTCCCTTGGGGCAAGGGCAGCGCTGCTTTCCACAGGGAAAAGCAATTCTCTCCTCCAGGCACAGAATCTTACCCCATAACTCCTAGGTTTGCCTGCAGCCATTTTTTTTTTTTTTTTTAAATAATAGTGTATATTTTTTAGGTCACAAGTATTGTTTATGTGTGTGGTATAGCCTCTTTGTATTTTGTTTTTCTGATGCTGTGGACATACATCAAACAAATACTTTTCATGAACTACCAAGCAAATAACAAATTTAAGAGAAATATAATCATCTTTTTATCCTGTGCATTGTAAATGTGTGCTTTTAATCCTTTATGTAACCTTATTAAAAAATTCAAGATGGATACACACTCCCACTGAATCTGACAAACATCTGGTTTAAAATAGAGTCATGTGATGAAATTCCATCCAGAATCACATTTGTTCTTTGGTGTGTTTTCTCCCACTATCATTCATAACACAGAACTTCTGTGTTTTGTCTGGGATATAAGACAGTACAACGATATGTTTTTATTAGGAATAATGCACAGCCTTCTCCCTTACAGAATTTAAATCTGCTATCTATGCGTAGGTATAGTCAAATATATTGATATTCTCCTTTGCGGGTTCTGCTGACACTTGGGTTTAATTGTAGTGAACTTTGAATTCCTATCTTAAGGTCAGTTATTAACTATTGATGGATTCTCCTTTTCTCCATTTAATGCTAAAGTATTCATACTAACCAAGACAGATGGGAACGCTGAAGAAATTTTTCAAAGCCATCGCTGTACAAGATACCCTTACGCTCTCCCAACATGACAAACGGAGAGCCCTTTACTAAAGGTGGTGATCACTCATGTTCAGCTTGGAAAGGAAAACACAACACAACACCGTGCTGCTGACCCCTCACCGCTATTTTTTTCCTCCTGGTACTATCCTCCTAGAAACAAAAAGTCCTATATGCTAATATTAGGAGAAAAGAAAATAAAATTTCCTCAGGCACAACCTTGGATACCAACCTTGAAACCAAATGGGGTCAGAATGAAAAGGAACGACCACGGCACCGCACACCACCCAGCCCGGCTGACAAACAACTCTGCTCCTCTGGGCTTCCCAGAAGGAAAAAGAGTGCCCCTCAGAGATTTATAAACACATACATAATAAATGGGAGGCTGAAGTTTAAACTGTTATGAAGCATTCTCTACTCCGCTTCCGAAGTCCTCTGTGATTTAAAGAGCTGACATTTACTGTGTGCAGGCCTATTATTCAGAATGACTGTTTGTGTATAGACAATATTTTAAAATGGCTTGCTGTAGATGAAAAATTCTTATTAAGTCAGAAAAACAGTTTAAGTAGGTAACACTCTCCCAGTTTAGACTGCTATAAGTCTCACTGACCGGCTGTGGGGAAGGCGTGGGGGCAGGCAAGCCTGTCGCTGTCTGCACAGGGACATTGTGGGCCAGCCCTGCAGGTGCTTGGTCAACGTGTGCGTGACACCAGCCATAGCTGCAGTCAGCTTCCAGCCTCCTGTGAAGCAATGGACACAAAGAGGCTTGGTGCCACTGACAGGTATTTAAACCTTCCTCTGTCACAGAAGCTTTTTGTTGGAGGTACAAAATGCTTGCCTCCCCTGAAGCCAGTGGCACAACTCACACTGATGTCCTCTACGGTCCTCAAAAACATTGGGGTAACTAACACTTGGCACCAGCCAGACAAGCAAAACCTTGAGACAGACTGAAATTACAACCGTTCGTTTTGGATATATGTTTTGCAGGTATTTTTAAAACAGAGAAATTCACACATAACTAAGGAACAACAAAACCAGTTATGTCTGACTGTGCCACTACTGACAATGCTGGCTACATCTCTCCAGCTTGTAAATTATTCACCACAAAAGACCCCATTGCACATCATTTTACTGTCATTATGTTTTATAATAATGCCCAGTTCAGAGAGTATTTCATATGTAAAATACAGATTTGACTAAATACAGTTGGGCTCAGACTTTTCTGATCTGGTAGAGAAAATCGTCCTTCTTGGAGTTTGTGCACTGAAATACACACTTTAATCTTGATGCCTTCCATGAGATGCAAGTGTAGGCTAAAATGGGGGGTTATAAACAGGGGACTTTGACCCTCAAACTTTGCGTTCAGAGCTCTGTGATGACATTTTTGGAGGCAGCAAGCACTGCCACTGTCCACTGACATTAACTGAAAGAAAGAGCAATCGCACTTCTAACAGATCAGTGCACAAGGGTACAAAATGGATACAGTGAACAAGGACCCAAATTTCAGAAGCAGAAAAATCTGGTTTTGAACCAGTGTTCAGCAGAAAGAGTGATACAACTATGGAGGGAACGCACTAAGGTACTTACATACTTTTCACCACCCACATTGCTCAGCCATCAGGTCCACCTCTGGCATGTTTTGACCCAATCTATCCACTATTTCCTTGGCCAGCTCCCTGGCAAGGACCAGGTATTTTCATTTCCAAGCCACCACCTTAATTTTGAAGGCAAAAGCGTAGAAGAATTTGCAGAATGGTCCCTGACATGTTTTATTTCCTAATAGACAGATATATTTTTATATATCCATTTTGCTGAAGGGATGGGTATGCCTTGGACACAACAGGAAGACCTATAGGAAAAGCAACATTATAACAAATGGGCTTCTGGCAACCAGTTTATTCAATTTCTCTAATTTATTGGACTGCATAACAAAAGTCCAAATGGAAACCCAAGCTACCATTTCATAAAGCAACCACAGAAAAATTTTTAACAATTACAACAGAAAAAAAAAAAATTACAGCCAAAATGTGACTCCTAATATACTTGTCTATGAATGGGTTGAAATGTCTAATCATCAGCAGCTAATCAAGAAGCAATTTAATCTTAGCTAAAGCCTGTGAAAGATCAGCAAAAACAAAAAAGTAAAGAAAAGCAGACAAATGTTACAAGATTTATCCTTCAATCCAAGAGTTTCAAATTAGAAATGGAAAAATATTTGTTTTCTCCCCTTTATAAATCATTCGCTTTGATTTGCACTATTTTTAAACACTGACTATGAAATATTAGTACCTCAAAACAGATTTAGTAAGTTTCAGAGGTTTCTACTGAATAGATAATTTATTAGAGCTTTTGGCTTCTTTAGTTTTTTTGAAAGTGTGGGATATAATACTATTTGTGCATCAAGAAACAGTGTACTACCCAAGCGTAGGCAGCCATTCCTGTAAAACACAACGCTCTCAATTATATGATTCAGGCATTTTTCCTATTTGTGAAGTCTGTGTCTTACTTTCTTCCTTTGTTTTTTTTTTGTTATTTTACTCAGTTTACTCAGTTACACCAGTTTTATTTAAAGCATAATACTGCACATGCAATTCCAACTTTCTTATCGATCTCCTTGAAGACCTTTGTTTTTTTTTTAAAAGGAAGAAGAATGCGCATAATACACAGTCCTTCTAGCACAGGTCCTCTGTAGAACCAGAAATGTGAATGAGAAGCTCACCATGAGCCAGCAGTGCACACTGGCAGCCCAGAAAGCTGGCTGCATCAAAAGAAGCGCAACCAGCAGGTTGAGAGATTCCACCTGGAATACTGTGTCCAGCTCTGGAGTCCTCAACATAGAAAGGACATGGACCTGTTGGAACGGGTCCAGAAGAGGGCCACAAAGATGATCAGAGGGATGGAGCACCTCTGCTATGAAGACAGGCTGAAAGAGCTGGGGTTATTCAGCTGGAGAAGAGAAGGCTCCGGGGAGACCTTAGAGCAGCCTCCCAGTATCTGAAGGGAGCCTACAGGAGAGCTGGAGAGGGACTCTTTGTCAGGGAGTGTAGTGACAGGACAAGGGGTAATGGTTTGAAATTGGAAGAGGGGAGCTTTAGATTAGATACCAGAAAGAAATTCTTTCCTGTGAGGGTGGTGAGACAGTGGAACAGGTTGCCCGGGGAAGTTGTGGATGCCCCATCCCTGGGAGTGTTCAGGGCCAGGCTGGATGGGGCTTTGAGCAACGTGGTCTAGAGGGAGGTGTCCCTGACCATGGCAGGGGGGTTGGAACTTGATTATCTTTAAGGTCCCTTCCTACTCTAATGGGTCTATGATTCTATGAAAAGTAACTTTTCACTAAAACCTGGGATGATGAATGATCAGAAGTGAGCAAGAATCTTTTTGTGACAATGACCCCTTCTTCTTATGGTAAATACTAAATAAAACAACCCAGCCCCAAACTAATATTCTCTTTGTCTTTTCCTAGGATTGAGGGTGCATATGGAAGTTCAATGAAGTTAACAGGAATAGTGCTTGTCAGTCCTGGGAAATCAGGATCAGGCCTCAGCTTTTTGCAGCGGTGAAGTGAATAGCAAAGCTCCTAATGACTTCATCGGGACTTGGATTTAGCCCTGGCAGGAAACACAGTCATAAAATCATAAATTCACTAAGATGAAATTCCAAGTGAGTATATTTGTTCTAAGGAGATGAGGACTGGAAATGTGCAGACAGAAAAAAGTCCAAACCCAACTGTCTACAGCTGTTAAAAAATGAGCCAGTGTCATGTTGGTAACCCGTTAAAATAATGGTCTAATCATTATTAATTCCTTCGATATTTAATGTAATAACATTAATCACGATGAACTCATTTGGTATTAATGTGAATGTCAGGCATACCTCTCCACATACATACACATCATTTTGGGATTAGCTCTTTGCTATATAATTCTTTTTGTACCCATCAGAAAGTGCTGAGGTTAGTTGTTTTGTGACTTTGACACTGCTGATCATGAACACTACTCACATACAACCATGCTTTGTGTCCCCACACCTGTTTGAGAGCATCTCTGAGGGGCTGGTCTTCTGGGCAGCACCTGGAGGTTGGAGGCAGAGTGTGGAAAAGAAGCCATTGGTACAGATTGCTTGAACCTTCGGGATGTTTTTGCTCCTTGCTGCCACTTTCTATATGCTACAAGTGGTGATGGACTGCTCTGAGCCAGCCCTGCTTCTGGTGTGAGCTGACATGGTAATATTGAAGCTGACAGACGGTAACTGACAAACTGGGCAACTAACAAACTTTTCGTGGTCAAGAGTGGCCAATGTCACCACTGCTTGGTGGTTGGTAATAATCAGAGAAAGAAGATCTGAAGGCATCATCCAGATGATGCTTCCAGAGAAAGTACTTTCCTGGCTGCTCACTGGCAGTCCCCAGGATGTACAAAACCACGGGTCCCATGCTTACTTTTCTGGCACAGAGTAAGATAACGCTATCAGTTCACGCGGGGTGGGAGAGATGGCTATGCTATGGAAGCTAACTGTGGCAGAAAAGGACGCACCCAAAATCCATGCAATTGAGGAAATGTCATCAAATCTTCAATATTTCTAACTAATATGTATTTTCAATTGCATTGAAATTCCTAGTGTTTCATTGCAGCGTAACTTACACAAATGCCTCATTACAGCTTTCCCATCCACTCCCAATAAATAAGTCCATTACTGTCTTTCGCCTATTTCTGAATAGCCAGGCATGCTGTTAGTTAAAATTCATTCTTTTAAAGCACAATATCCATTTAGCTTCTATCCTCTGAACTTTATTCATTCATTATTAACATTGAAAGCCAAAGTGCGTGAGAGAAGTTCAGTCCTATCGGCATTTCGGATGAAAGTGATGTCTCGGTCTATTAGCGGTACACAGCACTATCATACAGAAAACGCTGCCCAGCCCTCCAACAAAGCAGCCGTATCCCGGTGCCTAATAGGATCACTTACTTCAAATGTGACACCACCTTCTTTGAAATATTTGTTTAGATTTCATAAACATATGAAGGTTCTCAAACTCAAACAAAAACCTCCATCCTCCAGCCCTAGCTCTGATTCTAAAGAGCTTTCTGTTCAATAAATCAGAGCCCGAATCCAGGATTTTTTTTTTCCTCTGGCTTGCCTTTTTTGGGGGGATAAAAATAAATGTCATCTGGTTTTGACTGCAGATAATGAATCATATTAAGAATTTTAAAAGCACTAGTCTCTTTTTTGAGACCTAATTTCAGACCTATTAACACTTTAATATGAAACAGAAGCCCATCATTTCATTAGAAAAAGAATAAGGCCCCTCTTGTACCATATGTTGTTTCTTCCTTTATAAAAAATCCTTTTGAAATCCTAGATTGGGCAGCATCAGAGCAGAATGTAGATCTGGCACAAAGACAACGTATAGGTGAGCACACTGCTCATCGGGGAGATTAACTATTTTGAGCAAAATTACAGGGTTCTGGCAAACCCTCCTTCACATTCCTCATGATAATAAATGATCCAACTTAAAAAAATGAGCGATTGCAACACAAAAAATAATCCTGGTGGGGGCGACCCAAAACATGTGAAATGCTAGTGTGTCATCACCACAAACTTGCCTATGATTACACCAAGGACAAGCAGCTGCTTCTTACAAGTGCTTTTTGGCACGTTAGATATTTATTAAATACAGCAAAGAAAATTATAGCTGTCCCTTTTCAATATTTACATTTAAAAAATGAGAATGCCTTTAAAACACACAGAACATGAATGCAAGAGCTGGTGTGATAGCAGAGAACCTTATTGCACATAATTAACAGACACATAATGTCTGGTTACTAGTAATTTCCTTCTAGCTGAGTAAGGAAATAATTTAATCATGTTGATCAAATGAATCCCATGAGCCCAGTGTAACATTATGCTTTTTTTTTTTTTTCCCCTTCTCTAAATCTGCATTAACTGATAAGAGTCTACTTGGTGAAATCACGGAACCCAACCTTGTTTAGGTATCCTTAATAATACCTAAAATATGGGCATGATTTTAGTAATTGGTTTAATCAAGCATTTCAGTAAAATCTTTTCTAATTCTTGGTGCTGGCCGCAAAGAAAAAAAAGCAGAGAGAAGGGAGAGAGAAATAACGTGGAGTGTTCTCTATTTGGAATAGAAGCAAAATATTTTTTAAAGCTGCACATTCCGTGTTGCTCTGTTACAATGAAGAAGGTAATTCTATATGCAACAATAAAATTAAAAATTAAGCCCCTTAAACACTTGACCGTTAGGCAGCTAACTGGAAATTACTATTATTCTCCTCTCCCCACCCCGAAAATATGTCACGGTGCAACTCAGACATA
>VZTM01037997.1:41141-67553 GCA_013400555.1 Jacana jacana
AGGAAAAATTTCCCTCCTCCCCCCCCCCCTCTAAACTATCTTTTTATTTGATAATACATCATTTGCCTTGTCATTCCAGGGTTTCACAGTAAAACCTTTTGTGGGATTCTGCTATTGTTCTCTTTGAACTACTTAGAAAAAGCACTGAACTACCTTCTGTGCTATCTCAGGTAGTTTCCTGTAATGAGGTGATATAATTTAACACTTACCATAATACATTTTATCCATCTATTGTTTGCTAAATAATTCCTGCAATAACACTTTTATTCTTTCCATAATTCTTTAGGGTAATGCTGGAGGAATAATATTTTTACTGCGGTGATTGATGTTGGATTCTCTAGCATGAACAGACCCTATGAACACAGGTTATTGATAAGCATTAAAAAAAGCCGTATGAAAAGAATATCAGGGATCAAAGGGTTAATACCATTTTATGAGGTTGTAAAAATCTACCTCAAGAATCTTGTGTTAGCAATATTCTTTGTGTAAGATGTATGTTATTAAAACAAGTAGCAGCATCTGAATTAAAGTGACAGTATGATGGATGACTAGTGAAGTGGAATCAGAGTCGTTTGCAGCATTTTGGGCTAGATGTGGGAATTCTGCCTCAGAGGTAGGGCGCTTGGCAGACGCATTGATTCCAGGCTGACGCACGTTCATAAATATGCCCCTAGAGAGGTGTGGCCTAGCAGAATTTACAAAATTATGTTCATGAATTATTTAACATTTATTTATGGATGCTATATTTAAACTGCATTTGCAAAGGCGAATGGACCAGAGCATACACAGTGATCTTTAGATAATGCAAATTCCGCACAAGACGCAGACAGTTTGCATACTTCACGGAGGGGCTGAGTCTACCAGAACTAGGTAAGTGATATGTCAGTGTTGTGGTTTTATACATCGCCGTCTGCTGCATCCCGGGGAGACTGACAATTCCAGGAAACACCTGACAGGTTGGCAGTTACGACCTCTGCAAAAGAGATCTCCTCAGACAGAGATACCACAGCGCTGGGGGTGACTCCTCCTTTAATAAACACAGGCCAGACTTGCAAGAGCCTCTCACAGAACAGGCAGCAATCAGGTTGTCCTCGACCGTTGTGTCTCTACCAAGCTGGATATCAGATCCCTTGATATTTAGCGCGACACCAGAGGTGCAAACTGAAGCACCTGGAAGCCTGAAATGCAAAAGTTTAGGCTGCACAGGAAAATCCCAGCCTCTTCTGCCATGCTCATAACCCTTTATTATGTGATCAAGGTCGCTCTCAATTAATACCACAGTTTTCTCTGCTGGATACACAGAAACTGCTCAACACACTTGGAAAGCAGAAAATGAATCTGTACTGCACACAGTCAAACAAAGCTATAGCAAAAATTAACGATGAAATGTCATGAAATATAGCAGAATCCCAAGATAAAGCAGTGTATCTTGCTCTGGGAGGGATTACCCTAAAGGAAGGGAATTCTTTCATTTAGCACTGTATTCCTAGTTTACTGTTTACCCTCTATTTACACTCTATTATACTCTTCTGTTGTGTCACTCCTTGATCTTCAAAAGACATAATTTTACATTTAATTTTCACTGTAGGGGATATGAACAACACCGTCATGTGGAAACCCTGGTTTGTTTTTTTCTTTCTTTCTAATACTATGTGGTTGGTTTACAATGCCAGATTCCTGCAGAGAGCAAGGAGAGGTATATGCATGGGGCCTCTGCAAATCTATCTACTGCAGATGTACCAGGCTATAAATGGTCCCTCTTATTCCAGAGAGGTATTTCTTAGGTGATGGTACATACCAAAGACGAGTGTACGTAGCAAGCGTCCTCTTCCCTTACACCCTTCTCTCCTTGCTGCTCCAGCAACCGAGTAGCCTCATGTGCTTTCATATCCTATCCACACAGACAAAGCTCTTTATTGCCACAGCCACTTGTGCACGGCAGACACCTCTGTCTAGCTCCGTGCAGGTGTAGGCACTTTAACCTTCCTCTAAGAGAGCTGGTGATGGGGAGATTTCTTTAGAAAACTTTCTCACTGGCATTTTCCAGAAAGAAATTCCCTAGGAGTACTCTTCTTCACTACTTAGGACTTTCAGGCCTTAGGAACATCATCCTGCCTGTGGGATGCTTTGAAGAGGGATCATCGTTATCCAGCCATTCAATAAAAATTCTCGAAGCCTGCAAGTCCTCAACCTCCTGGACCCCTTTAACAGTCCATACTGTCAGGACGTGTTCCCCTTTATCTAATTCTTATTTGCTGCAGTCTAATCCCACTACTTTCTCTTCCATGGCAAGGGGACACAGAGGGTAAATGATTCCCTTTCTCTGTTCAGCCTCCCTTTATATATATTTGATGCCTATGATCATACCCCCTCATCCTTTTTTATGCTAAATACAAGTAACATCTTCAGTCTGTCCTCAAAGGCCACATTTAGCAAACTTTCCATTGGTCTCCTTGCTCCCTTTTCAACCTCTCCCACCAGGGCACGTCTTTCTCCTTATCGCATCCAAAAGGGAGCAGATCACCACCACCTCACCAGTGCTCCAGAGAGAAGTTCATCTTTATAATCTCAAGATGCACACCGCCTTCCCTGCTCTCTACATGGCTTTCCCCGCCCCCCGCTCCCCCAAAGCAGGTTTGTGTCCAGCTATCAATGTGCTAAAGTCCTCTCCAATCCCTTTCTGGTAACCCAGGGTCTTCATTTCTACTCCACCTTTGGTCTCATTGAATGCACCCTGTCTTCTTCAAGCCGTTTCGCCTATCACCAAGATAATTTGGAATTCTAATCCCATCCACCAACCTGCCTGCAGATCCTCCCAGCTTGATGTCATGTGCAAATTTAATAAGTTTAATATCCATTTCACTATCCAAATCATTAATGCAAATGTGGAAAGGGTCCTGGACAGAACTTATTCAGTGCACCCTTCCAGGTTGACAACAAGGTACTGGTAGCTAGTCTGAGTGGGTAGCTAGTCTTACTCACTTTGCAACCACATGAAAGTGGTTTCCCCTAAATGTAACTGATTGAGAGAACAGTTCACAATAATGTTTTATAAATCTGCCTCTTAAATATCAGGATAAAGCTTGAGCAAAACCTGGATTTGCTGAGCTAATAGACATCCGGCACATCTTTTCCCAGAAGAAACAGAAGAGAAAAAAAAAATCAAAAAGCAACAAAATCAGCATC
This sequence comes from Jacana jacana, assembly GCA_013400555.1. Lineage (NCBI taxonomy): Eukaryota > Metazoa > Chordata > Aves > Charadriiformes > Jacanidae > Jacana > Jacana jacana. The sequence goes on from VZTM01037997.1 coordinate 44,328, forward strand.
AGTGGAATAATTCAGCATAATTATACCTTCTAGCTTTTGTTTCACATCCAATCTAGATAAGATCCACGTGCTTCAGATCTATGGTTTCAAGTTATGGCAGAGATAGGCTGCCCTTTGAAACCATGAAATTTCAAGTTTCTCTGTAGAAAGAGATTCCCTCCATTTTTCTCAACATCACTGTCATAACCTTTCCCTTATCCCCAGTGGAAGCAAAGAAAAGAAACGCAACTCAGACACTGTTCTGATGTTCCTCTTAAACACCAAGTTCTCTCCAAAGGCACAATCACACATTGCCTCCACGGATGTGGAGCACCAAAGCCACCATCAGAAGGCTACGGCACATCCTCTGCCTGCCTCTAAACCATCACTTTTCCATGGGAGGACACAGCCTCACCTGTTCCGACTCTGAATGGGGAGAATGGCCTGAGTAACTGTTCATCCAAAAACCTTGGAAACCTATTATGAAATAGGGGAACATTTCAGACAACACTGTTTTCTCCACTGTGTAAGAACCGTGTTTCTATTGAGGATTACACCACAATTTTCTCCAATGACCTTACTTTGGGAATTAATTTATTAAACACAAACAACTTTCCCACCAGCGACCTTGGAAACAGTACAAATTTTCACTCTGTTTCATCAAGGTTTTATTTTAACACTATTTAACTTTTCAGCTGCCAGAGGTGCTGTTAAAACAAAGCCAAGAAAACAGCATTCCGCATTTGAGTTTCCTGTGTCTCAACGCAAAGGACTCATCAGCCACACTCTTGCTACTCATACTAACTGCACATTATCAAATGGCAGTTTTGGCAGCAAGCACAAACTTAAAATTTGGGTTTGGGTTTTAGGCTTTCAAATTTTGTTTAAAGTCTATTAATTTATGATTTCACTATTTTAAATAAGACAAATTGCTGGCTCTGTTCTCTACATCAGTTTCTTTAAGAACAATATTCTCCAGTTCTCTGATGATCCTGTTCTAACAGACAGCTCCAAATCTCAGTTTTCCCAAAGTTTAGGGATGTCTTAATGTGGCCAAGCTTGGATCACTACCCAGAAGTTATTAGAGGCAATCTATTTTGATTTTCCAGCATATTTTTCCTCTGCTGCATCCCCTTTTCATCTGGAAGCAAGTCCTGTCTCCTCTCTAATTGATGAGGTGAACTGGTATGAGTGAGCTTATGATTTCTGCTCTTTGCTTGAGTGGCAGAGAAGTAAATGGAAAAATTGTCTCAAAAGTTTAAATGAAGGATTTGGCTTCTGCAATAGTGAAATTACTAGCGCTCAGTGGATTTCTCTTAAATGTTGCATGCCAAAGAAATAAATTATGAATGATTAGGGTAGTAGGATTTTTGTTATCAGATAAATCATCACTTACTCTGGTTCTCTGACTTCCCTTCCTTTGCAGGGTTTGGATTTTTTTTTCCTTTCTATTTTTAGTTTACCGAGAAGAAGAAAAGTCTCTGAGCTAGAATACCCACACTGACTTAAAAGCAACATTTCAAGTATTTCTCTATTTCTTTAAAACCTCGTGCTTTCTGCAACAGTTGGAGAGCTTCTTTTGGTTTCCAAGTACTTAACCCATCAAGTGTAGTCTCTTTGATAGACTAGAAACACTTCTCAAGGAAGTTGGAGAAATTATCTTACTTTTTAAACATGGCATGCTTTAGAAGTAAATATTAAAACTTGAAAATTTGATTTTTAATTCTTCCTACAAGTTGCTGGTGTGTTCCTGCTCAATTAATGTTTGTACTTTTGAAAGAAGGGGGATAATTTCCAGTAAAATAAACTCAGCAGAATTAGAGCAGGAATCTGCTCAGTTTAATTACTGCAGGGAAAAAAATAAAAAAAGGAAATCCTCTTACATGCTACTGATGGGTGGATCTGTGACAATTTAAACCATCAAGTACTAGAATCTTGAGAATATCAAAATATTAATAATTAATATAAGCCCTGACATCTCAACCCAAAAGGTATTGAAGTACTTTGTAAACCATCAGACAAATCTGTATTTCCTACTAATCTCCCTTGGCTGTTAGCAGAGCTAAATCACTTTACACGACCCCAGTGCAGCGATGCCCCTATGCAACTTTTGCACTTGCTTGATGTAAAGTCCAGGCTTTGGAGAGTAAAGACACCGAGCCAATTTGCTTCTTTTACTGGAAGCCCAGGGAGAATGCAAAGCATCTTGCAAAGCAAACTGGGCTTCACCTTTCAGACAGCCCGAGTCGATGCTCACATTTAGCTTTGACAACACAAGAACTTCTGCTGAGGACACTGAGGACTGAAGGCACACACAGGCACTGAAATGTTCTCAGTCCTTTTTCACATGAAATTCGTACTAAAATGTTTGGCACCAGCTTCACTTTTGTCACAGAGAAGCTCAATAAACTAAAAAAAAAAAAGAGGTTACAAAGACAATGAGTTGTGAAGACAACCTGAAGCCCCTGGGGACAAACAGGAGGAGGAGGAAAAGCCATTCTTCCCCATAGTTTCACTCTTTTGTTCACCCCAGAAGGACTGGGCTGCTCCATGTTGCAGCTAAGGGCTATTGGGAGCTACACTGTGCATTAGAACTACAAACTAAAGCACATTGTAAGTGACACAGGAGCACTACCGATAATAGAAACATTCTGGTTGGATTCCAGGGATTTTTGAACCAAGCATCACAAAAGAAATCCCAGCCCCAGTGCAGTTTGCAGTTGCAAAACACCTTTAAATGTTACAGAAACCATTAACTCGCCCAATATGTGTTATTTTTTCACTTTTCTGTCTTTCTGCTTGCTTCATTTATCACTTTATTTATTCTATTGGATTTATTGTCCTCTGACCCTTTGCTGTACTTGGAAGTCACAGTTTCTCCTAAACGGAATCCAAACTCAATAATGGTCAAGACTGAGGTGAACTTTTGAACTCACAAGGGTCGAATAGGTTCAAAATTAAACAGGAACAAGAAAACAGTTCAGTTCAAGTTATTATCTTCCTACGTTCACCACTTCTGAGTTTATTCTCTAGGCAATTACACGTGCAGATTTAACCATGTGCAAAAACATTTACCAGGATGGGATTTGAGCCATAATCTGTAAACATATATGTAATTGCCATTGACATCAAGTCTGCACTGAAAGGCCTTTCAACAAGTTTGATGAAAAAAAACAACCAACCCACCAAACTTCAGCATTTGGGCCTTTGGCAACAAACCCAGGCTGCTACTGTACAGCCACAAATACTTCCTGCCATAAAACAAGTACAGTTCCAGCAAGGAGAGGTGAATCTGACACTGTGGCATGTTTTTGGATTTCATCACCATTCAGGAAAATTTCAGCTATCATTGGAAAAAAATATAATAGATTATATTTCTAGTCTTCTTGCTACAGAGAAAGGGTGGCAAACAGACTGCCAACGTTTTCTGAAAGCATTCAAATCCGAAGGTGGGCTCTTGGCTTGTAGGAGCTGGTCACCTCCTGTCCCAGCAGATCAGTCACTTGTGCTGAAGCAGGGAAGAGACCAGCATGGGGACCAAGCAAGGAACTGTGGAAGGGTGGACAGCAGAATTTATAACTGATTTATAAGTTATTTGCAGTTATGAGAATTTATGTGATTGCAGTTGCTGAGAGTGGCTACTGGGGCAGAACAAAATGCGGGTTTTGGTCTCTCTGCCGTAGCCTGACTATTCCAGCACTGCAGATGCTGTGCCATGGATTTGGGGACAGAAAACTGTCCAATATTTCCAACCAAAATATTGTGTTCTATTCTAAATCCAGTATATAATAAGGAAAACTGCTTTAGCTTTCTTTGTCTCTTTCAACATGAAGATTCAGGTGGGGTTATGCAGCTCCTGCATGCCCAGAGAGAGGCAAACTAACCATGCTCTGGCTCCTTCCAGCCCCTGCCCACAGCCCAGAGCTACTGGCAGGGTGCAGGCAGGCTGCTTAAGGGCTACCGGGACCTCAAATGAGCCCTGCAAGGAAATGGCAGACAGGGAAATTCCTCACAATGTGACAAAGAGCCTTCCCAAAGTACAATCTCCTCAAGATCCCAACAGACAAATCCTACTGGCATCACCAGCAGTAGAGCTTCCAGGGGATGAATGAGATGGAAAGAGGCAAGTTGTGTTGGTAGGGAAGGAGGGTTTCAAAAACCCCCATGCAAAGCATTCAGAGCAATCTGGGACCAAGCCATGTCCACACAAGCATCACCACGCTGCCAGCAAGCTGGAGAAGGTGAGTTGTTGAAGCAGAGCAAGGAAGGAAAAGAAGTTCAGTGTTTGCAAAGTCTTTCTCTGCTCCAAGGACAGAAACACTGGGCAAATACCCTGCTGTCCTTGGTGAGTCCTGCCTTCCAATGAACAACTTCTGCTGAGGGTTTCAGGTGCCTTGTTGCTTATTAGTGCTCATTCAAGTCCAGTTACAATTAACATCGCTCCCTATGCTTGTGAATTTCCTAATTTGAGCTGCATGTGGAAAAAAAGCCTTATAGATTGCCTGAGAAAGGCAGGAGTTTCCTTCTTAGGAAGGAAATAGAGTCTCCATTCTTGAAAATCCAGGAACACTTTGCATTAAAGATATCAGAAATACCCTTCTTATTCACCAGCATCTCAGATCTCTTTCAATCTTGATTTACCATCCCTCTCATGCTTCTGACACTTGCAACAATGCTCAGTGATGAATATGGCTCAACTTCTCTGGAATCCTCATAATGAACATCAATTTTTAAGCTCACCTTGTTGGCAGACACTGACAATAATATCCCTCTAACTTTTTTCTCTGACTTCATCAGTTAAAACGTATAGCATGAGTGTCCTTCTTTTGCTTAAAAACATCAAAAGGAATTTCAGTCGTCCTGTCAGTTTAAAGAAACGACACACAGGCATTATCGGTAAGGCTGATAGGATGAGGAGGATGGATGTACAGGCAAACAGGGGCACTGAGACCACAAAGCTGAAGCCTCCTGTGTCCTTACCCAAAGTGCAAACTTTGCTGTCACCTATAAATCAAGCAGTTTATGAGGCTGCAATATTTACACGCTAATTAAAAAATCATAAAGCCAGACCCCTTCGGTTTGTAAAAAGAAGAACTCGGGATCTGCTACTGAAACGCGGTGTTAATCAGTAACTCCTAATGATTTGCTCCACAGCCTTAGAGGTTACATGCTTATTCAGCTACACATAACAAACAAGATAATGAGAGAAAGTGGGAGAACTGAAGGGAATATGTTACAGCAAACGCAAGGCTTTGCTGCCACCAGGACCTATTCCTGACCTCCCCAGTCCTCACGTCACATTTTGTTTTCTCATTTCCAAAAGGCAACAGATTAATAACATAAAGCTTTGATAGCACGTTACACACAGAGTGATCCTGAGATGTTTTCCGTGTGTGTAACCCCTGTAGAAGCCAAATATAGCTCCAGAGAAACACCTGCTTTTACCTTTATATGGTCAGAACTCCAGTCCTCTCCACATTAATGAAAAATGAGCCGTAAGAGTCAGTGTTTCCACGTGAGTTTCTCTGAATTCATTAGAGAAACAGCTGATTTCTGAATCTGCCATTTTCCGCTTATGCAGTCAAATAGGAGCTCCCTACCAAGGGCTGGAGAAATCCAAAGCGCTATGCAATGATGGAAATGAAAATTATGAAACAATATCTCATCCGTAATTAGTGCTCCTAATTCTACACTTAAAATAACATTTATCATTTAAAGTTCCTCAGGAAAAAAAAAAGAAAAATCAGAAAGGGCTTGGCACTGCTTCGTGCTACACCAGCCCATCTCCCAGCCACCCACAAACCCACAACTCGAGTCCCACGCAGCTTCTCTCTTTTCCAAGCCCAATAGCCAGGAGATACAGGCTGGGACAGGCAGCCCCAGAAGAAAAGGCTCTCTCCTGGGGCTTTTACAGCACGGCCAGTCCACACCAAGGCTTCACCCAAACTTCTTATCTCACATCCCCAGTTTTGTAGCTCTCACTGGTTCAGGGTGAAAAAGACAGAAGGCAGAGATTTGACTCCCTGGTACAGGCTGGGGGAAAAAAAAGCAACATCTGCAATCTATCGGTCACACCAAGATTTTAATTCTTTTCTTTCCTTCTTTTCCTTTTTTTTTTTTTTTTCTTTTCCCCATTTAAGTTGACCATGGGTACAAAACTGCAGGTGAAAAATTACAGACTTTATTTTTCAAATCCCTCCTTCTTATTTTTCTCCTCTAGTCTTTTGACAGTCTAAAAGGAATCAAGGAATAGTTGTTTTAGGTGAATATGAGTTGGCTTATTTCTGTCACCAGTTATATGATGCTATCCAGAATGTATCATTAAAAAGACTCAACTAAATTACAGTTTTGACTCAGGTATTCCCAGCTCATATATTTTTGTCAGTAGTTCAGACCGATAAGAATTAATGAGAGTCACAAGTGCATATTTATGTGACCACAGACACTTAAAAACAGTAATGATTTATCCTGGTTAATAGTGCAAATTAACAAAAAGGCATGCAAAAACCAGAACCATTCCGGATTTTTTTATTTTTTTTTTTTCAAGCAGCTTCTGCAGAGGGAGTGTGGTGCTGTACCAAGAAATTTAACAGAATATAGAAGGCAGGCCTAACTCAAACAGACTTAGTATTTAAAACGGGACAAGAAAAATCTTTTATCAAGAAATACACGGAAGTACAGTGGGCTCAACCTCAGCAATGCCTGGAAAAGACAGAATGTAAAAGGAGAAGAGAGGAGACAACATAACCACAAGGAAACCAATTGTGGGTTTACTTCATGGGAACCTTTATATGCCCCAGGAAAGGGCCCAAGGGCTTTCTGCCCTGGCCACTGAAATTCCACACTGCTTGCCTGCCCCTGTACAGGAGAACGGACTGCGTGGGGTGAGGAAGGCAGCTCCATCCCTCCCCACACTCTCTGCTGAGGCTGCAGTCATCCTGGCAAAAAACACCCCACGTAGTACCAAAGGCGAGATTGATCTGCTTTGGTGAGCAAAGAAATAGCACTTGAGAAGCCTGCAAAGTGCCCCTGGCAAATCTATCCCTATCGAAAATAATGCCCCCCTCCCCCCTGGAGCTTCCCACCTCCAAAAGAAAAGAAAAAAAAAACAAAAAAACACGAGGAGGGAGAGAAGTGCAAGATACTCAGCTGCAGTTTGTGGACAGAAACTCACTTTCTGAGGTAACAACATGCCAACATACAGATGACGCTTCCTAGACATGCATCATTATGCCTTGCAGATTTTTTCCACGCACACACTTCCAAATCACTATCCTTTCTGGATTTTACAAAGTAAGCATGAAAGCTATTGTTCCAAGCCATTTCCAAAGAAAGCAGTTGAATGACATACCATAAAACATATGGGTCTCATTAACTTAAAATATTGCCTGTTTTAAACAGCCTCTTAGCAAATAACCATACTTAAAAATTTAATTCCATTTCGCGACTCATGCTTTTACCGTTTGGGCTACAGTTTATCTTAATGATTATATTACTATCGCTTGTGCTTTGTTTTGATGGCCAGGCTGCTGGTGCCAAATCCGTGTGACCTCCTGAAGGAGACTTCCACCTCCAGATTTAGTGTGGCTCGGGAGCGCATCACTGGAAATAACTTACAAAGTTGGCTTTTTAGTTGGTTTTTTTTTTTAAATAGGCCCATTTTCATTCAGGGCCAAACAGAGCTCCTTGGCAACAAAATGTAATCAAAGCAACTTGCTTCAAAGTTTTCTGTCATGGCACTGTCTAATGGGCTTCAAACGTTGCTTTAAAAAAAAACCACAAAAAACCCACAACAAAACCTACACATAACACAAGTCTGTGTAAGTTTCTGCTGGAGTTTCTCAAAGCCAAGGCAGTCCTTTCTTGCTTTTAATGAAATTCCTTTCTATTTCTTCAGGTATGACTCCCCTTGGACATGGAGGGCATATTTTCTCCTTGAGTTAGGACAGCTTATGACAAATAATGATGAGGAATCAATAGACAGGAGGGAAATATTGGGTGAGAGGCTGAATGAATCTCAGAGATAAATTATTGACCACGGGCATGGCCCTCTCTCCTTTCTCTTATATGTTCGTATTCCATCTCACTAACAACCTGAAAGAAAATCAAATATTTTGTTTGGGGGCTTCACTAATATCAGCAACTTTTACTATCTTAATGGCATTTTTATTGATCTCAGCTTTAATGGGAGCTGTATATATTTGATGTTGGTCATTTAAAGTAGATGTGAGTAATAGACTTTCCCAGTGAGGATCATAAAGCAGCCCCTTGTCTGGCAAGCACAGGAAGCAAATAGAAGACAGCATTTAATCTACTGTTCTGCTGCAGTTATCGGGGCTGAGAGGGGAAAAAAAATAAAATGTAAAGATTGGCTGTGTCCCGTCCCCCCCCCTCGCCCTCCCCACACGCTGACTCTCGGGCACAGTGGTCATCAGCAAACTAACAACAAAAGGCCATTGGCGCAATGACCTTGGCTGTGGCATCACGCACTGGAGGAAAGAAATGAAGCCATTAGACTGAGGCGGGAGAACAGGTTATAAATCAAGCCATTTCCAATAAGCTGCTGTAATGGTCATCCATCATTGCCAACCACGGCGCACAGCAGACCATGGAGACATTGGAGCTGCTAAAGCTGAGACATAAACAATAATAATCCGGGCTTGATGTTTCAGCCCTTCAGGAAATTTAGGAACATTTGCTTTTCTTTTGTTTGTCAGAGGTGATATTTAAAGCGTAAGATGTAATAAATAGAGGACAGTTGACACATCAGTACAGTTTACAAGCACTGCATTCTGGGTGTGATTAAAGACGGGGAGGGGGGTGGGAGAAGTTGAATGCCAAAAATATCCAGAGCTTCTGTGATATGCAGTTCTCTCCCCAGCATGATAAATTTAACCTTTTGGGTGCATTACACATAATTTCTTTTCTTTTCTTTGAAAGCAAAGGTGAATTTCTTCACACATTTTCTATATACTCACGTCGCCAGGCAGGTTTTCAGGGGTGGAGGGGAAGCGATTAAAATCCGTAATTAGGTAACATGTGGGTAAGTGGAATTAGATATGCATGGACTGTACATTTTAATAACATTTTATTGATCATTTCTAGTGGCAGAACATTACAGCAGCTGAACTATTTATGGTGAACATTTCAGGGATAAAAAAAATTATATCTGTGCGCAAACAATTTTTTTTAAAAAACAAACATGCTTCTAAATTTATACCAGGACAAATAATATAGCATAAAAATTATGTATATGATGCTAAATCTTTCAATATGAACAGAAGAAGCCGTTTTTGAGCCTCAGCGCATGCAATAAACATCAAGTTTATTCTACCAGGAATTTTCACAATTCACTCTTCTGCGATGGAATAAGGCAACTTTACATTGTGTACTTTCCAAATCCCTACTTATCCAGAGATGCCTTATTTGTTTGCCATGAAGGTGGCTGCAGTTTTATTAGACTGAAATGTACTTAACAACCTATCAACATATCTAATGCCCCATTTCAGTATTGGGAAACACTTTGTGCCAATGGTCAACGGCATCTCGGGGGAAGAAGCAGAACCACAGAGCCACGAAAAGAGGTCAATGATACCCACAGCAGTCATTTTGTAGCAGTCTACTTCCTTCCAAAGTATAGGGAGACCCTTTTGTGGCAAACAGGGCAATGTATGGTATGTTTAATTACTCTGGGAATCATGCAATCTAGCGAGTGCTATAAGGCTGTAACAGTGGCCAGAGACCCACGTACACTTAGAGTTTCCACACAGGCATACGCTTTAATTCTAGATTCATGACACTCCCCAATATTTCCACATCCCTTTCACTTCAGTGAAGCCAGATACTTGCCACAGATTCCCCAACAAGCAGCTGATATGACCTCGGAAGGTGGCCTCCTATATAAAATCAGGATTATAGGAATTTGAAACATATTACCCAAGAGACTGAAGACTTCCATCAAGGGACTCCCATCAAATTGCTGAAGGTGCTACTCTACATTCCCTGCAAAAACATTCGGCTTGGCATGAAGACATGGGGTTTATCCCTCTCACCTGTACTACTGGGAGGCTCTCACCTCTGTTTAAAGAAGTACCTCACCTCCAGAGAGAAACGTTCCCCGTCTTACGCACTGGGGTGCATCATGTAGAATGACTTGTCCCACAGGGACACCCATCTCTAACTACAGCAGAAGTCAGGGTAACTCATTACTGTATCTTCAGAAGCTGGGACAAGCTGGTTCAAGGTGACTGAAAATGCACAGCATCTCTAGCAAGTAGTCTGATTGCCTCTTCTCTGTCATGGGGTAGAGAGCACAAGGCACAAAACATACAGCAGGTTTCTTCAGCCTTCTTATAGGTGTAGGGCAACACAGCAAAAGACAAAGCGCTATTCCTGTCCCAACAACAAACATCTTCACAAGGTCAAGTTCTTCAGTGTGGGTAGGGAACACCTAAAATACTCCATAGAAACTGGCAAATTTATCCTGGCCCACAGGCAAACCCTAAGCCCAGTCAGCACCACACTGCCCATCTCACCCAGTTCATACATGAGTAGGGTGGGAGAGAGACTTTCCTCTGCCCTTTTCTTCCCCCCAGTGCACTGTACGAGGCAGGCCAGAATTTTTATCCTTCCACTGTAAACTATAATATCTGGTTTAAAATTATATTACAAGCCATTAATACAAACGGAGGGTTTGGGAGGATTTTATAACCCACAAGAGATGACACTCATAGGTTATGATGTCATTCAAACCACTTGATAATATACTGTACTAGCTTGCAATATTCCAAAAGCAGCTATTAAACTAAATATAGATAAGGAACATGTTGCTACAACAACACAAAATATTATGAACAGTAGTTCTCAGAAATATATGGCTGCAAGCATGATTTTTATTTATTTGTTTAGTCACTTTTTTCACATGGGGTAAAAACAACTGCTTCAGCTTCTGAAGGTGCTTACACCGTGGATTGAATTTAAAATCACCACAGTGAAAAAAATAAAAGGCCAATCAAACACTAAGATAATCTTAGAATAAATATACATATATATATATATACACATCTATATATATATATATCTATATCTTTGATGTATGTAAACTACAACACGCTTAGAGAGAAATAAATCAGTCATGGCCATTTAAGGTAATTCAGTTGCATTACCTTTCTTTTCATACCAAACTTAAGAGCAATAAAAAGAGAAAATGTAAATACTAGTTCCTACACTTTTGTAAGTCACTATTATCAAAACAGAGTGCTTTAATTATATTTCAAGACTAGGGTATGAGCTGGGTGACAAGATTTACTGGAGGTCAATGTGAGCAATAACCATTTTTCTTACCAATGAAAAATAATACCATCAACGGGAGTTGTTAAGAACTATTAAAATTGCTGCATTTAAATGCTTCTGTAGGTACTTAATCAGAGATGTTTGGTCATTCTGGCTTGAGGCAAAGATATAAAACAGTTACCAGAGTCATGACAATGATTTTGATTATTTTACATTATTATTTTATATTATTATTTATATTTAAACCTGCCCTCTTTCCAGCCCTGTATTACAAAGGGCTGGATCGTAGCCAATTACATCCGTCTACTTTAAGGCGCAAAGTTTCAAGGAAACAACCTGAGGAAGCTGTGTCTCCATGTTTTCCTAGAAAGACTCTCCAGAAAAGGGGAACAAAACCACTCCAAGCAGTGTGCTGGAAGCTAGGAAGGATCCCTACAAAACAGAAGATGAGTCCAGTGGAGTTAGACCTCTGATTTACGGAGTCAGCAAAGCATGTCCTTTTGGGGGACGTGCTTTAGTGGTACCTTGGCAGTGCTGGGTTAAAAGTTGGGCTTGATGATCTTCAAGGGCTCAAGAACAATTCTATGAATTCCAGGTGAAATATAAAGCCCCTGATTGGAGTCAATAGGATGAATCCCACTGTCAGCACTGGGCTTTCCAGTAGCCACAAAACCTCATCTTTCAAATCCAGCAAAACTCCTCAGCCACGAGTCACACATAGGATTTCAAGAACAGTATTTGACCAAGAGCAAGAGCCTCTAGCAGGAGTATTGCCCAAGTAAGACAAGAATGTGGAGTACTTAGCTGAGCATTTGATTTATTGGATTTAGTGTGGAACAAAATGAAACCCACCTTCTCAGCTGAATGTGGCAGCTCTGCCAAAGCAGGGCAGTGCAATATTTTGGGGTTTTTGTTGTTGTTGTTTTTTTTTTTTTTACAGTTGAGCTGAATATTATCTCTCAAAATTAAACATTTGAACAGGTTTTAATACAAATGTAATAGAAATGTGTAATAGTTTTCTCATGAGCTGCTGCTTCAATTCTCATTTATAATAAACATTTACATAAACATTCATATAAACAATTATTTATAAATAAAATATTAATTGCTTAAAATGACATTTTAACATGGCGCTGCATGTGCAAGGAATGACTACTGGGCTACATGACATGATCTCGGTTTGGGATCAGTGAACTCAGAAGCAGTAAAGCAAGCACTGAGAGTGCTATGAATAATCCCCACACCAAGAACCTTCAACATGAGTAAAAGTAGCAAGTAAAGAGGATACACCAAGGGACAGTGTTCCCCTATCCATAAAGCTACAGAAATGAGTAATGACAGTGATTTGGATGGAGAATTGTACTTGGAGATTCGTGGAACCATAGAATGATTTAGGTTGGAAGGGACCTTAAACATCACCTCATTCCAAACCCCTTGCCATGGGAAGGGACACCTACCACCAGACCAGGTTGCTCAAAGCCCCATCCAACTTAAACTGGAAATCTTAAACACCTCCAGGGTTGGGGCAGCCACAGCTTTTCTGGGCAACCTGGGCCAGTGTCTCACCACCCTCACAGCAAAGAATTTCTTCCTAATATCTAATCTAAACCTTCCCTCTTTCTGCTTAAAACCAGTACTCCTCGTCCTATCACTATACTTCCTGATAAAGAGTCCCTCCCCATCTCTTCTGTAGGCCCCATTTAGGTACTGGAAGGGGCTATAAGGTCTCCCCGGTATAGGTGTGTCTATCTGGTATAACAACAAATCAGGGCTCTGGTGACCATGAGAGGAGAAAGAAACCATTTAAACCAAGAGATTAGCCAACAACCTTTGTTTTCTATTCACCGTGGTGCATCAACATCTTTGGGGAGAAACAAAACAGTTCAAGAATTAGAGTCTGAATACAAAGGGCCCAGCAGCTTATTACTGACTTCCCATCAAGTGGATCATATATTTTATGATGCCAGGGAGTGCCAAACGTGTCCCAGCTTCAAAACAGTTTCTTGAGCAGGGATCAGGTCAAACACTTGGGTGGGTTCCTCAATAGAAAAAGGATACTCCAAACACTTGGCTTAAATATGTCTATCATCGGTAGGATTCTTCAAAAGCACTCACTGGCTAAATCTGCTTTCTGTGTCACAGGAGCAGACAGTTGGTATTCCAAATGTAGTTATTAATTGAACCCTATAAAATATACCTCTCCATCTAGGAAAAAGTTTCATGTGCAGACAAGCACATCATATCTCAATACCACTAGTTTTCATCAACAAAATATTCTGGAGGCCTTCACCTTACTATTTCACCTCTGGGCTGCTCAAAAGAATTAACCCTATGTACACTGTCTGCCAAAAAGAAACCAAAACCACATTTTCATTTCTTTTGTTCCATCTTAGGCGAAAGTGTTCAGCACAGGCTGTACGCCGGGTCTGAAAGAATTATGGCCACACAATACTCATGACAGCTGGAGGAAAGCCCCGTGTTTGGAGACAAATGACAAGTGTGGTAAGGTCCACAACACACCTTCAAAGGGTGCCAGTGTCAATTACCTCCGAGCCTCTCCAACAGTTTCTGACAGGGCAGGGAGAAAGCACCATATTTAATCTACTTAGAGCTAGACTGGACAAAGCGCTAGAGAATATACTGTACAGGGGGGAAAAAGTCTGTGTCGGCAAGGGCAGGGGTGAGTTGATCTAATGCAGAACTTCTCCATCTCTGATTTTTATGATTCTCTGATACATGTTCTACATAACAGCTCTAAAGAACAATTGCAAACACTTCTTTGGATCTAATGGATCAATAGTATAACCTGTGATGAACTTCATGACATAGAAGGGGTACATACCAACTGAAATAAGGACAAAACAATTAAAACAAAGAAATAATTTCACTGCTCCTATTTAGGAGTCATGTGGAGAAGGGTGTGTATTTCTGGAAAGGTTCTTCCTCTTGAATTAATGCCTTTACATATAACATTCTTGATGGTACAAAACAGGAGAAAACCACACAGAGATCCCAATATTTGGGGTCATTGTTTGGGGTCAAATTTTCCAAGCAGGCAGCCAAAACACAATCCATCATCATGATCCAGTTGCCTTTAATAAACACCTGAGACTGCAGCCAGGCCTTCTCGACAGCCCATTGGAGCCAAAGGGCCAGCCCAGGGGGGCAGCTTACAGGAGGCTGGCAAAGGATGTGAGTCACCACGTTGAAGTCACCGCAATGACTCACAGCTTCTAAGCTGGTCATAGATCTAAGTAGCTCATTGAGCTGGTGGCCACGTATGGAGGCATGGGATTTGTCAAAGTAAACGCCAAAGTTCATGGAGGATTTTGATAATTTGACCTTTCATTCTACTTTGCTTCACTATGTAAGATGGCCACTGATTCCAGTGGACCCTATACCCCAACTGAGCATGGCCTCACAGTGGTTAAAATTTGAGCTAAAGACTTCTTTGAAGTCTACTGTGTTGCTGGATGTGTTCAAGCTAGCAATTAGCTTTTGGGGTAACTAGGTCAGTTAAATACCACTTACTGAGTAATAAGTCTTGCACCACATATTGCTGCCTCACAAAGCTATTACTAGTGACAAGAAACCACATTGTTACATGTGGTCATCTGCAAACCTCAAGGAAGATCTCTGGGAGGAGGATGCTGCTCTTTAAAGAAGTATCAATGAGTTTATGCTGAATAATTCCACTCATTTTTTTGTACATCATGCGTGCTTTCTGCAGTCAAGAATTCTCCTCTTTATAGTTTTATGCAAAAGGGAATTTGTTTAATGGCTTGTGTTTGTTGAAGGGATGTGATTAGCATACAAATAATTGATATTCAGAGGAATTCATATTTAATCAAAATGGGAAAATAAACCAGTCACTCTTGGGACACACTTAACTCCCTGTTACACCATCCTTCAATCTCAGGTTTGCATGCTCAAAGCAGGTAGGCCTCCCACCCTGGGGATGGAGGTGAGGACACTTGGCTGCCCCACCTTCCCACCTCTTCTCTGTGAGCACCACCGCGATTGAAGACTGACATTACTGAAGCACGAGAGTGCTTCTCGCAACACAATTTTCAGGGTGCCACACACAGAGGGGAGCAGACACATGACTGAAATGCGTGCCATCCTCTCCTCATATCACTATGATCATAAGTATAGTACAAAAAATGCCCTAAAACATGATAAGGTGGAAATACATTGCTAAACTAAGACAAAATTGTCAAAGCATATCAGGGAACCCTTCCCAATTACTTTGTGAAGTAAAGGAGTATTGGGATTGCCAGCATTCTTGGTGAAAATATTTTCAAATCAGAATAACTGACACAAAGACAAGCAAAAGGCGATTTAATTTTGTGCCTTTCCTGACTCTTTCTTCATCTTCCTTCTTAAGTATGAAATTTAACTCTGAGAGCATTTGATATATGCAGAAATAATATTTAGAAAATCCACTAATTCTAATCCTTAATTACCTGACTTTATATAATGCTATTTTAATGTCACAATAACTTTGTCAAGTTATGCTTCATGAATACGTTTCCAGAACTGACCTGTTTAGAAATTTCAGAGTTTTCCTTTGCTATCTTCACTTGATGTATATTGTCTTTGTGATACTTCCCCTGAAACCCAGCCTCGCTAAAGCAAACTCACTCTGACAGAAGGATTTTTGAAGCTGTTATTTTAATCTTAAGGTTTACATACCTGTCAGAGGATGGCACGTTCATAGCCTTTACTATTGTTCACAGATTCTTTTTTCCAAAGTCTACACATAGGTCTCAAGGGTTCTTGCTCCTCAAGGCAAATTACCTCTGAGCGTTTAGGTTCACCTCCAGCTCTGTATTTTTTTTGTATCTCTTTCTTTGTGGTTTTCCTCCTCTCTTTTCCTTATTTTCAACTCCTGACCAGGACCCTTAAAGGAAAGAAGACAGACATTTAGATACCATGGTGATGGGTGACCTTATAAAAACACAGATAAACAGGCAGGGGTATTGTAATATTTCCTTCACACTATTTGACTGCGCTACAGCTGGGTGAAAACATTTGTTCTACAAATAAAAGAAAACCTTTCAAACATTACTTTGGCCCCAGTCTTGTTCTCAGTGATGTAGCTGAGGATGGGACCTATGTCCTCATGGGCCCTTCACCCAGTCAAGCACTGAAGACAAACTACTTAATGGAGAGGTGTCGATGCAGCTGCTTGACAGATTCTTCCCTATGACAGCTGATGTGGTGCAACAATTAGGAGCTTTGGTTTAGGCAAATTATTTTGGGGTTTCAAAACTATAACCCTCCTCTTTTACTATCTCCAGACCTTGAATGTAGCAGTATCTTATCATCATTACAATACATTTAAAAGCACTTTCAGTAGTTTACTTGGGATCGTTTTGTGAAAGAAAAAAAATAAGAGCTTTCAGAAAACCAAGGAAAAAACAGTAAGGTTTTGTTTAAGAGGGAAACCCCCTATTTTTTAAATATATAAGTTCTATACTTATATATAAAAAGTTTTATACTATGTTAAGCAAAGATGCTTAAGTTCAACACCAATTGTAATATGCATCTTTTGAATTGAGACTGTAACGTAGTATAAGGACCTTAAAGATCATTTAACAGCCCATAGGTCGTTTCTCTCAATTCTGCCGTGAAGCCTTTAAAAAAAAAATTCACAGAATTTTCAGAATCAGAAGGGACCTCTAGAGATCATCTAGTCCAACACCCCTGCTAAAGCAGGATTGCCTAGAGCACATTACATATCTTACATATCCAAATAACAACTTTTTCTTCATGTAAACGAAGATGATTTTTAGCAGGTAGTCATCATCTTTATTCTTTTAAATACAAATTAGCAAAAGTTACATAAGGCATTATTTTTCTGGGGACAAGAACAGGACACCGTGGCTCCTGTGCTCTGGAAAGTAATTCATCTGCATGGCCCACATGGAGCCCTGGAGAGGAAGGCATCAGAGCAGCCAGAACATCAAGAGGGCCACTTTGTGAAAGCCTAGAGAAGGCAAAAATGAGGCTGGGGGCAGGGTGGGGGGAAGTGGTGGGCAGAAAAAAGAACACAACAGAAAAAGACAGAGAAGCAGGAGCTGAAGGAAATGGCCAAGTCGATTTTCTCTGAGAAAAATACATGGGGTCCAACGCTGAGGGAACACAGCAGGCCTACTCTGCAATGTCTAGAGGTAAGGAGGTGAGCCGAGCAACAGCCTTGTGAAAAACAAGAGAGACAGCATTGATTTTTATTTTTTTTCCTTTCTCCCCCTGTCCTGCCGGCCCAGAGGAAGATATATGTGTTTAGATCAACTCATGCCCTTATTGAGTTTTGAGGAGAGAAGGGTCTGACTCAAGCACTTTTCATGCAGGATTCCTGTGCACACTCTGGGCAGATTACTGGGATAAATTAAGACCCAGCCTCTGCCCTTCACCTGAAAGAAAATTCCTCCCTATTGTACTAGGCAGTTAAAAAAAAAAAAGAAAGAGATCCAACATACTTGCAACAAATCTTCCTAACCACTAGATTAACACTGCATGTGATGTTTGTATGACAGATCATGACAGGAGGTGACAGACTTTCAGACCTTGGCTGAGAAGTAACATCAGCTGGAGGTAGATGATTTCTGTCAATAGGTGAGCTTCCTGCAGCCAAAAGCATGATGACCTGAAACTACAGGGGGATTTTTATTTTCTTCTTCTATATCTCTGTGTGTACATGTTCAGGTCATTTTTTTAACCCACAAAGTAGCAGGAATAGACAGCGGTGTTTAAAAATGTGAATTACAAAAGCCTTCACTGGAGGAGAGGGAAAAACTGATTTTGTGGAATTTGGACAGTGGAAAAGAGAACTGCTTAAGCTACAATGTTATTCCTGACCTAGCCCTGTCCTCATCTTTCATCTCACAAACACTACATCGACCCCTGCCTCCACTCCGCATACGGTGCCAGTCTCCATCACCCATTTGTCAAACCTTCCAATGAGCACCTTCTGTGTCATGCCAGCCCCTAGGCCCTGGATGAGATCCCTGTAAAAATCCACAAGGTCAGTGGCTGTATTATCCTGCTTTACATTCCTCCTTAGAATCAATCCACAACACAACCCTTGGGCAGCACAGAGCGTGGCAAAGCAGCTGGTGTGCTGAAGCGTCTGCTGAGGACACTGGCTCAGCTCTGCTGTCATTCCCTGGGGCTCCCCCACTTGCTCAATGATCCCCAACAGGGAAACTCTTGATTAACACACTGGTGCAGAAGCAAAAAGAGAATCGGGGCTGTTACTCCCCTCCACTGGCACCCTTGCTATCGTGATGCAGTGAACTTCTCTAGAGTCAGTTCCTCCTCTTCTTTCAGGCTGTCAGAACCCCGCTTTTCTCACAACACCCTCTCAGTTCACCAAAAGCAATTCCAACTCTTTGAGCAGAGTACAGAAGGGAAAGGGCCTTATGCATAACATTAATTATATGCAAAAATCAGCTTACCCCCACAAATCTAGCATATAGCGAATGACTCATCTGGAAGGCTTGGTCTCAACTGATGACACAAAGACTAAACTGTATTAAGGTTAATGAACTTCTGGATGATGATTTATACTAAAGAGAACATAACATTTTATGGCAGCCGAGAAAACATTCACTCCTTTTCATTACTTTCCTGAGGACAACCTGCATTAAAAAAAATAAAAGTCTGACACAAAGAGCTGTTGACAAGCATACAAAATGGAGCATAAATACTACTTACTATCCATAGCTACACCCAGGAGACCTTGGCAGAGTGTTGGAATATCCCCTGTGCTTTATGCATCGGAATAAGTGAAGAGTGCTCTACTAAGGCAAAAGTGCAACTGAACTTGTGGGAAGATACTCTCTGTATGCCTGCTGCTGAAGCCAGAATGCCAGCTTCTTCCACACATCAGTGATGCTGCTGAACTGTCCAGAAAGACTCTTAAACCTTACTTAAAAAAAAAAAAAAGGCAAGGGTTTAAAATTCTCCCTATACATGCAACCTGTTCCAAGAGCTAATTAATTACTGCTGCTACACACTGAAGGAAAGAGCCAAGAGCCATGTGTTGGTGCTATTCATGTTTCTGATAGAAACATCTGATTTTGTTGTTGCTGATGAGAAAGTGCTTAGGAAAGGGCACAAGAGCACTTTTCAGTGTAGCTGACAATATGGCTCCCTATTTGCTTGCTCTTTTACCTGCTACCTGCTGAAATTCTGCATACGTCTGCAGGGACCTTATATTTTGACTTCTCACACCCTTTTGTGAATGTGTTTGAGGAACATTACAGCAAATATGTTTTCTGTGGGAAATACCTCCATAAATACTAGACTGAAAACTGCTCAAAAAACCCTCAAACCAAACCCAACAAACCATTCCCCACAGATTTTACACGTATAAGAAATAAGCATGACAGAACCGCATCCTGCCAGGCTCTCCTGTCATGGCCACCATGGCCATGGTCCCCAAAGGCCAGTTCTGAGCTGCTGCCGTACTCTTCTGACGGGACAACAATCTCCTTCTTCCTGGGCAGCATTCAAGAACTGCAGTACTAATTCCTCCTGGTTGCAGTGCCAATGACTGTACTGGAACCAGTCCATGGAATGAAATGAATCCCATCTATTTTTGTTTTTTTCCAGGCATCAACATCCTAACATTGATCTTTCCAAATATCAGGCTGTGTTTCCAGAAGATGAATAGCTATCTTCAGGCAGTGTCAGCCCAGCAGAGTCTCTCTGACCTTTGGGCTCACTTCCCCCACAACAGGGACACCCAAGGGCAAACACTAAGGGCAACAGCCAATGATTCAGGATGTCCTCTAGCAGTGATCTTACACTCTGTAAACAAATGACATTATTAACATGCCCAGTAGAGGCTTGGTTTTGGCTTGTTCTTTCTCTTATTTGAATTAATTTCCAAATAAGACCATTTATGACCTTTATCTGAAGCAGCATTATGCAAGCCAATGCTTGTGCAGGCTGGTGTCTGTATTCCGGGGTAGAAGACACCAGGAGCTTACAGGAAGAAAGCAGGTTTCTGCTCCAAAACAAAGTAAAAACAGGAAATGCCTTTAGACAAATAAGTCACAATTTCAAGTCAACTGCAATAAGAGAAAGGGGTGTTTTTCTCTGGAAGAGGAAAATGTCCTCCTTGAAGCCAGAGAAATTCTAGACCTGGCTTACCCAGAGCAGGTTTCTGACACTGTTTTTTCTGGCAGCACCAAGATGCAAATGAAACAACAGTTGTAACGGAGGCTGGAAAGACTCTGAAGAGCCCACCCCAAACAGCAAGAAACTGTCATGAAAGTGATTGTCAGTTGACTCAAGACTTAAATCTTGTTTGCTTTTCTGTGATTCCTCTTTCATCTGTGTAACAGTGAACCACAATGTAAGGAAACTGAGAAAGATGTTCTGCACAGGACATCTAAGACCCTGGTTATCCCAAACTTTTATAAAACATTCGATTTAATGATAAAAGCAAAGGAACTGCAATAGATAAGGGCAACAGTCCATGCAAGCCAGCCTCTTGTGGCCAGAACCAGGCTTCAAAGTACAACTCTGCCATATCCACTCGTTGGCTGTTTGTCCCTCTCAACCCCCAGACACCCAGCAACTGAAGGCTCGACACAGAGCATTTCTAATGACCTTGCCATTGCTCTTCCTGCTGTAGCATGGACTACTGCTATAAATTTGGTTATCTCTCTCTAAGATTTGATTTGTTCTCAGTTGAACAGAAGCACAGAATTTCCCAGCTGAGTTACACATTACGGGAGAAAGTGTTCCCTTTTGGGTTTTTCAGCCTGACATATTTCAGTTCACTTGACTCTCCACTTCTTGTCCTGCACTGCCTTCACATCCCTTCTTACTTGCTCCAGTCTGAGGAAAAAACATTTCATCCTTTTCCATCTGCCATTAATTACTCTCCCCACTCTATCCAGAAACTACTGTAACTCTCAGGTATACCCAGGGAGCTGGAGTGCCTTGTTCCCTATAGCAATGCAATCCATGGGTCTATGAAACTCTGATTTATGTATTTCCACGTACCTTATTTCTTCCCTTCTGAACAAAGTCTCGGTTAATCATACTTAGCATTACACAGTTACTTTTCTCCTCCCAATATTTAGATGCTCAACTAGATTCTGACCAAAAAGGTACATTTTTCGCAGGATACATCCTCTTCACTTTCTAAGAGGCCTCAGTGGTAGGTATTCTTCAGAAACCCCATCAACTATCCCTCTTTAAACTGAAAACTATGAAATTTCCAATGCATTTATGGCTGGCTGAGCTTCCAAATGTTGAGCACATTCATAACTGTTTTATTGGAACAGACACAGGGATCTGGCAGGATCAAGCCCTAAATGGACAGATAAGAAAGAGAAGCTCATAGAGGGGATCACAGAAGAGTAAAAAGCTTCAACTGAAAATTTTTTTTCTACAAGGACTATTTTATTCCTAAATATGAGAAAACAATGACATAGAAAATAGACATCTAGTAATATTTGATAAAGGTCATTTTCTCCCCTGACTTGCTGCTGGCATCATCTGGTTCTTTGCTGATAGAGAGTTTAATTCCACAGGAGAACAAAGGAATGCCTGAAAAAAAACCCCAACTTATCAGCAGTACACTGAGGCAGTAAAAGGAAATACTTAAATTACTGCCTGTGTGTGATACTTTTGCCCACGTGTCACCAAAACAAACAGTCTAACAGGGCACAGCCAAACAGGACTCAAGCAACGATAGACACTTGTCCACAAAGAATTGAATGGTAGGCAGAATAAAATAAATCCTTTCAGGTAGGACATAAACCATGGGAGGTTCGGTTGAGAGTTAAGCATATCTGTCCCCACGGCTGACATGAGGAGCACAGCTCTGAAAGCCCCTGTTTGTGGCGTTTGGTCCATGCCATGCCCTGGGTTTTTCTCAGAGCACCTGCAGAGCTTGTTGGTGCTCAGAGTTTCCTGAAAGCAGGCCAGAGGTGCTCACGTGTGACCCCCAAATCAGTGAATCAGCTTTTGTAATGTTATTTCAACCAAGAGAAGCCGCAAGGGTGAGGTATGTGCTTGTGGGAGGGAAAGAGGAGGGGGCAGGGGGAGAAGAGGGAGAGAGGAAAAAATAACCATTTTAACTAGAAGCCCTGTCTGTACCTTTTCACTTAGTGACTTAAAATACACAGATGACTATAGCTGAGGGATATTAAATGTGAATCCTGCACAGTACATTTTTAGGAGATATAAAAATCCAACGTACTGTAAAATTTATAGCTTCCTCTCCCTCCCCAAAAAAGGAAAAGAAAAAAATCTACTAGTAGAACATATAAATTTTGCTGAGGCTCTAAAAGGCGTCATAAAACCTTCCTGCCACAGATACAGTTGGTGTTACAGTAGGTATTTCTATAACGGAGATTTGTAATAATTTGGGTTTTGTACATTGGGTGGTAATACTGCGGTGCTTTAGGCAATATGTCTATAATGTCCAACACAACAGAATGCCTGTTGGGTCTCATTTCATGTATATAAATTATATATAATCTGAACAAACACGAATGGTGGGACCCATATATAAACAGTCTTAATATTTCAACACCTACATTTCTTTATGAATCTGGGTGGTTAGAAAGGTGGTTGAAAATGATTATTTCTTTACCAAGTTCACATGGAGTAGTTTGCTTGGTTTAATAATAGTCTATCTTGTTCAAGCTGAACAAACTGGTCCCTGTGGGGAAAAAAAAAAGGGGAGGAGGGAGTAATAAATCAATAGCCCAGATGTAATCTTAGGTGTCTAGAATGCAGAGAGGGATTTTGGAGCATAATGGCACTGGTTGTCTATTGTCATTCAGACATGAGCTGCATCAGAAAAGGGCTTGTGGGAACCTGATAAGAGTTGGTCAAAAGTGGGCCATAAATCAAATGCAGGCAGTATTCTGCTGATTTCACACACACGCTCACTGGGAAAAGAAAAAAAAAGGGGGAGGG